>NW_012193374.1:879526-943753 GCF_000504015.1 Erythranthe guttata | reverse complement strand
ACTCCGAACGCCATATTTTTTTTCCCTAATTGTGTGGCCCCCCTCCCTCTGGTGGTAGTTTGTAAAAGAACCCATGTTGTGTGTGTGTGTGTATATATATATATATATTCTCCTCCGACTGATCCATACAGTAAGTGTTTCATTCGCGGTTACAATTTCTCTCTTTCATCTCCTTTCACACACGCACTGTAAGTTTTCACCCATCATTTCTCACTTCATTTCTGCAAGATTTGCTTACTAAATTCGAATGCAGAGAAAAAAACAAACAACAGAGATAGGACAACGACAAGCCGGGTCTCTCTTGAGAAGTAAGTCAGGCAGTTATGTTTTGTTTTTCGGAATTAAGAGTATATATTTGTATTCGATTTGTTTTTGCAATCGTCTGACATCAAATTTCCACAATCTTTTTGGTGTTGTTATTGTTAACGATTGGATGTATTACATAGTTTCCGATTTTTATATATTTACATGTTCTTTTTTTTTTCCAACATATGTTATCTTTTCTTCGTTTTGACTAAATTTTGGTAATTTGATTTCCCAAAAGAATATTAATACACCGGTGCTAAGTCTACAGAAGTGTAATTTCGTTGAAAGTAATTAAAGATAATTGTAAACAACTTTTTGGATTCTATGTATTTCTTAATAATATTATGGTATTTGATATTTGTCACAGATTTGAAGAATGCACTCGACAATGTATTTTTTGGTAGAGATAATCTATTTAAAGCAGAAATCAGCGTGTTGGCAGGTTATCACTGTCAAAAGGATAACAGATAATGAGGATCTTATAAAACGATTTAAGAATAGATATGAATGTTTGCTTTTTTTCATCCGTTTTCTATTAGAAATTCATTCAACGCCTTTTAACCCCATTTGTTTGTTGTAGACACATGATGAAGAATATGAGACAAGAATGGCGGGGAATGTTTCATCTAAATTAACAACTACGATAAATGAGATGATCGAAAATACAGAGGCTTCCTGATGTGCACAAGTTTCTATATGACTCCGCAGTTTTGGTGATTAAAATTTTGGAAAAGCAAGTGATGTCAATGACTGGGATAACGTGACAAAAGAAACTTTCAGACAAAAATGAGTGAGCATTTAAGGTTTTTTTTTTCACTAAATCTGCTGAATATTTAAGGACTATATTATATTCAATTTTCAACCTTGCTTTGGTAGGTTCTGTCATTTGTTGCTACTTTGGATAAATTATAGAAGCAAAGGTTAAGAGTATGCAATTGTTCCGTGTCGTGTAGAATCTGATGTTCAGGATTTTGCAGTCGGGGCTGGAGGATTTGAATTGCCAATTAGAGAATCGAAGAGGAGAACTATCAAATGGCAATGGCAAGATGAAATTGGAATTCGTCTAATTTCTCTTCGGACAATTGTCTGGATCCAAACTCTAACCTTAACTTGGGTATGTATTTAATCCCAATATTGCTTATGTGATTCCTTCAATAACTTGTGTGATTTAATCAAGCCACGAAAATAAATATAGATTGATTGTACGTGGAATTTGGAAATAGTTTTTTAATTGCAAATTATGTTATATTTTATTATTTATATTTTTTTTCTAAAGAATTTCTATCATTATCATGATCCTAACTTCTAAGGTTAAATACCATAACTTTATGTACAAGTAAAATCTGAATTTTGTGGATATTGAATAAGAAAATATCTCTATTTTATTTTACATAGACTAGAGAAATATCTTGGAGACATAGTTACATGGAAAAAGGCGTAACCTGTTCTTGAAGAGGCACTCATGAGTTCGTGAAGCTCTAGAAGGTTTTCGGGTTAATATTGCTTGGTTCAATTGTTTGGTGGTTTTAGTTGACTGTTAAAGCGCATAATGCTCCTATAAAGAGTTGCCTTATGGAAATACCATTTTGGTACTTTTGCTTCTGTTTTTTCTGAGAACATTTGATAGGTAAATTTGTGAGCAGTAAAAATTATTTTTTTTTTTTTTACCAGTACCAATCTATTGATCGTTTTTATATCCCCTACTTGGTGATTTACGTACGTTTTCATACAGGCATATCATTCAGTATTTTGTAACTCTTCTCAGACCTATTACACGGTTTCGTTCACTTCGTCACAACTTTTGTATATATCAATCTTGATTCTTGAGGATTGAGAAACAACGAAGCAAGAGATGGCAAGTGACTATATATTGTACTTCGACAAGCTATAGAGCTTTAGGTTTGATTTGTCAATCGTGAAAACCATTGTTGATTGTATTAATCAAGTTCTGGATATTATTCTTATCCGTCATTTTACGATTTTCTTATGGTGTGATGTATTCTTAATTATTTAATTTCATTATATTTAACATATTAAGTGTTAAATATCTTTTGTTTTATAATGGTACCCGTGCAACGCACGGGTTATAGTTACTAGTTGTACTGAATGTAACACAACAATCATACCAACAATTTGCGGTATCGAATGCAATGATAACGCCTCTTTTGTTTTTTTTTTTTTTTGGATAATATTCAGTTTGTATACCATAATACTTAGTATTTGATAATTTTTTCCATTCATTCACGGAAAAATCAATGCTAGATTGTAATATTCGAAGCTATGGCTTGTTTGCCAATATTGAAAATGAACTTGTGATGAACATGTGGAAGAATATGACATTATTTAAAGTTATGGCTTGTTTGGCTCGATCCCGCCACTGACAAATATACGCATTCTTATAAGGATATATGAAATGCTACACCTGGTGTAGCACATCGAGCGTATATCTATATAAAGAATTAGACACAACTTAAAAATGATGCAATTTTATTCATTTCTTTCACAACAAAAAGGAAATGAGAAATTCTTTAATATGCTGCTTTAGGGTTTAAGAAAAAGGACTAGAGTAAGTACTTTAAATAACTCATTAATTTTCAAATACAATTTAGATTTTGAATTAAAAAAAAAATATAGTTTCAAAAAATAAATAAATAAGAATTATATAAAAGTTAAAACCAGCAAAGCAATGAATAAACTCAACTCCTAGGATATATAGAGACAGCTGATTCTTCCTCCAAACAAGTGAATATCATTATTTGAGAACACATTTATCACTACTTCCTACCTATGCCTGCCTGCCCTCATCTGTAAACAAACAATTCTTCTAACAAAAGAATTTACCTAATAAAAAAAATAAAAAATAAGAAAAAAAAATTACAAGACAAAAAAAAGGATCAGCATTCTCTACTGTCATATATCTCCGGTCCCGTGCGATATATCTTTCGTCGAAATACCAGGACTTCCAAAAACGCCCTTCTACTCATTTACATGTTTACACAACCACTCAAGGAGAAAACTCTTTCATTTCTTATTATTTTTTTTATTTACTCAACTTGCTCGCCAATCAAATCGAGCCCCACGAGCAAAAACGAGACCCCTTGAAAGAGCAAGAAGTAAAAATGTATCCCTTGAGCCGACAAAAGACTCCTCGCGGAAGCAGTCAAGAGAAGGCAAGCAAGCGCCAACTCCTTCGTGTATATCCGATTATGCTTCCTTTTCCGAAAAGCCCGTCTCTCCTTCTCTTTGATTTCCTCCAAATTGGGCTCCGAACTTCCCCTTTGCTTTGTCGGCTCTTTCTCGACCAAATTTATGAGATCGCCCTCGGAGGACCGCCCCGATTTTTTAGTGACGACCCATTCGTAGGCACTTCCCAATTGGAATAGCCCGGAAACCATAGCGTTGAATTTAGTGACGGACATTGTGTTTTCGAAGAGGAGATAAGGGACGATGAATGGGAATGACTTTGGCGCGGGGAGAATATTGAGAAACGACATTGTTGCCGGTATGTAACATACGACCCATGCTGGTAGTGTAGCTTCGGGAATGAACATTGTCATTGGGAGAATTATGCAGAAGAGTGTGAACGAGTAAAACGGGAGTATGAGCTTTCTTAGCAAGAAAAAGAGAAATATCATGTTTCCTTTCTTCCAAATGCTTATCTGCGTAGGAACCGAATTCGTAATAGGTTATATAAAATTATTATTTAAATATGTGCAAAATCTTAGTACAATAAAATAAAAAGTTTCAAGTATTTAAAAATGTAGCATATACAGTTAAAGCTCTATAAATTAATACGGGACTAGCAGAATTCTATTAATTTAGCGAAATATTAAATTATCGAACTAATAATTTAGTAGGTTTTTACTGAGTCGGGATCAGAAAAAACTATTATTTAAGCGAGGTTATTAATTTATCAAGGTTCTATTGTATCATTATTTGTATGTTCATTGTTGTTAACATTACCATTTATGTAAGAAAAAATCTGCCGTTTGGGATTTATGCCCTTAGGCCTCGTTTATAACATAAGATATGATTAACAAAACATCAAATGAGGTCGATTGTATTTAATTAACCGTGTCTAATCTAACAAGCCAAACGAGGTGTTAGTTATAGTTAAAGAAAAAGGGAAAAGGGATAATACCTTTGATCGAATAATAGCTGGCAAACAGAGTCGGAATAATTGCATTGGACCCGAGTGCCACCTGTGTTGTTGCTTCCTATAAGCTTCATAAGATTCCGGCAATTCACATTGACACTGAAAAATTCAAATTAATAACATATATAATATAAACGAAATAATTATCGCATAATCAAGAGCATATATATATATATTTTGGAGTGAAATAAATACCTCGACGTCATTAAGAAAGATGAATTTCCAGCCGTGAAGGTGGGCCCGCACAGCGATATCCATATCCTCGACAGTAGTCCTCTCTAACCAACCGCCCGATTCTTCCAAAGCCTTAATCCTCCAAACGCCAGCTGTCCCATTGAAACCGAAGAAGTTGAGGAATATTCCATTAACCTGCTGCTCCACTTCGAAATGAAAAGCCAAGTTAATTAACTGCAACCTCGTTAGCAAGTTTTCATCCTTGTTCACAAAAGACCATCTCGCTTGAACCAACCCTAGTTCCTCGTTATCCTTCAAAATCCAAAAAAACGCAATAAATACTAAAATCCAAGAAAACAGACAATAAACGGAAAAAGTGAAATTCAATCAATATTGAACCTTAAAGTGAGGAACGGTTCTCATGAGAAAATCGGAGTTGGGCTGAAAATCGGCGTCGAAAATAGTGACGAATTCGTAATCTTTAACATATCCACAATTCATTGCGGATTTAAGATTCCCTGCTTTGTACCCATCCCTAATAACTCTATGCCTGTATATAATGTTGGCGCCGTTATTTTGCCATTTACGAACTTCGTCTTTAATCAAAGACTGAGTTAACGGATCGTCCGAATCGTCCAATACTTGAATCAGAAGTTTCCCACTAGGCCAATCCAAATTACACACCGCCGCAATAGATTGTTGATAAACCTATCACACACAATTTAGAAAACTAAATTAAATTTTTTATTTGAAATAAAAAGAGGGAAATTCCAGTGTTACTTACCTCTTTCTCATTGCACATGGGGATCTGAACTAAGACCATCGGAAAATAGGGGCCGGATTCAAGATCGATAAGGGCGTGTTTGGGTACGGGTTTGATTTTCCTGAGCTTGACCCACAAGCAACCCAAACAGAGAATTAAGCGATCCAAGCTCTGTATAATGAAGAGAACAATGCATACATTGGCCAAGAACTGAAGCGGCGGGGCGAGATATTCGACCCGGATCAAGACCCATTTCGAGTAGAGCGAGCCAAACACGTCCTTAACCGCAAACGGATTCGTTAGAGTGTAGAGACGTTTGAGCTGGAGATCCGCCGCTCCGAAATGCCATCCTTTGAAATACGCGGCGATTTCGAAACCGAGCATCAGGAGGGAAAGCCAGAGGAAGGCCTTGATGCAGGCGTAGAATCTCGACCTGCCGCCCGGGTTTTCAGTGTCGGTGCGGCCGGAGGCGAGGCGGCGGCGGACGGCGGAGGCGAGGGAGAGGAATGCGGAGGCAATGGATGCCAGGCAGCCGGCGGCCTTGTGGGCTTTCAAGAGGAGAACCCATGTGAGCTGCTTGGCGTTCTTGTTGCGGCCGCCTTTGGGGATGGCGGCGGCGCCGCCGTGGTAGAGGAAGTCGTCGTCGGAGGGAGATTCGAGCTCCACCATGGACCAGTTGTTAGGGTTGTCCATTTTAACAACCACGGGTGTGCCACCCCTGTGTTTTTCCTTCGCCCACCAGTGCATTGTTGCAGAAACCCCAGATGGGAGGAAAAATCACTCACAAAAAATGGTGTCTGAAAATTTGGTAATTGAGAAGTGTGTGTGTGAAGAAGACAACATAACATGGGTGGGAACAAATGTAAGAAAATGAGTGTTGAATTTGACAGAGAATGCTACAAAAACTTCATTTTAGATGACAGAGAAAAGTAGAGAGAGAAAGAAGAGAGAGAGAGAGGGGGGTGAAGAGCGACGCGTGGGAGGTGTGAAGAACCTATGCGTCTTCAATACATGAAGACATTCGTATACAAATTTCTGCACCAGACCAACAAATTAAAAATAATAATAATTTAATATTATATAAATATGTATATATATACACTAGTCACTATATATAATATTCAAAGAGGATAAATTAGATTTAAGAACAAATGGGGAGTTCAAAAGGTTGTCTACACTAGTACATTCATTTTACAGCTATTATATATATACTACTAATTGAAAAGGATTTCTAGAGAGAGAAAGTGAGTGTGTTTGTGTT
Organism: Erythranthe guttata; assembly: GCF_000504015.1. The sequence goes on along the minus strand of NW_012193374.1, from coordinate 937,093 downwards.
GTGTGTGTGAGAGAGAGAGAGAGAGGAAGAGATTGAATGAAACAGGAAAAAACATAAAACAAAAACTAAAAAAAACCGACAGCACGTTCTAATGTTAAGAAACACAATCTTTATCTCATCTCCTAAAACCACCAAACCCCAAAGGTTGTGTGCATGGGAGAGAACAACAAACAAAAATTACACAAATGCCAATGGAAAAAAAATGGAAAAAAGGGAAAAGGAAAAATAGATCTAACAAGAAAGAATTTCGAAAATTAGCGACAACAAGTTGTGGGCTTTCTTTCTTTCTTTCTTTTTTTTTTTTTAATATATATTTATATGTTTATATATATACATTGTCAAGAATCAAGAATTCTTCTCAAAAAAAGGGGGAAAATATTGAATGGAAATTCAAGAGGAAAAGAATAATTAATAAGGGGAGATGGAAAGTCCGATTCTTGTTTCCTCCAAGAATCAGATTTTACAGTGTGGGGATAGGATTGAATCAAAGCGTTGTTGATTTTCTGCAAATTAATGCAGAGATTTAATTAATTCTAAAATAAATAAATAAATATAGATAGATATGGGATATACATACATATTTCCGTTTTAGAAAACAAATTTTCCTTATTTTGGGTTGTGATTTGTGAAGATCATGGGAAAAGAAATAGTTCAAAGACTATTTCTTTTCCTTCATAAAAAATATTGTTTAATGGTTTTTATATTTTTATTGTATTTTATTTTTTATTATTATTTAAGTAAAAAAATGCAGAGAGAGAAAAATGAATTTTGTAATGAACTAGTCTTCCTAACACAGTATGTGTATTTTGACTAGAATTTAGCTTAATTCACGCTTAGCCAAACACAATATGCAAACCAAAACATGCCACTTTAGCATAATGCATTGTTTATCCTTTTTTTCTTGTTTTAATTTAATGAAAGGTAAATACTTATTTAACCCAAAAAAAAAAACGTGTCCTCTATTTACTATTGGGATGTGACTGAAATTTAGCAAAACTCAAAATACAAAAATTATAGCTCTAATCCAACTTCAATTGTCAAGATTGAATGTTTGGTAAGAAAAATATGCATGAATCAATAAATACTGCCCACAATTTTGATGTCACGAGTTATCTAAAATTCAAAATGTAATTCATTTGATGCATAACTTTGTCGCCCCATATCCGATCTAGTTGATTCAAGTTAGTTAGAAAGCTATCTCAACAGACAACAATTTCCGTGTTTTGAATTTTGTCAAAATCATGCTCAAACATGATCAAAATCACGTTAGAAGTCAAAACGATATTAGTAAAAAATGATCAATTTTCTACATCCAAAATTGGTAATTCATACACGGGAATATTCATCGAGTATAGCATATACTACATACTGCAGTTTCGATGACATAAAAATTTTATTTTATTTTTGTGTTTATTTTTATATGATGTATAATCTGTAGACATCATATGTAAAGGATATTCGTTCAAACTTCAATTCGAATTTGTTACTTGAAATTTTCGATGTTAAAAGGCACGTAACGAATTTTCAGGTTCGTCCTTAGTTAATATGTCCATAGTCTGATACACTATAAATCTATTCAAATTACATCATGCTACAAAATCAAATACGCCCAAGTGTTATAATCCTCACACATCACATAGAATTTTAGCACTCACAATCAATCCACAAGATATACTTATTTCACTTGATTGCTTCATTTTTTTCAGACCACATATCGGTAAGTGACGTAACGGCCAGCAGTCTCACTTGGTCGGATAATTTTAACAACGTGCCCACGCTTCAGTCCGTAATATCTTGCAATCGGGTCCGTTATTTGAATACGAGGTAGCTGCCAACAAAAGCATCGACACAAATAAATATAAGCTAAATTACAGTCTATAGTGAAGATCATTTGACCAAAAGAACACGAAATTCCTATCTACTATAACTAGAGTGTGTAATGAATTGCTCGAGTTTTGATAATATTTATACGATCAGCAACAAATATCGTAAACCAACCTGCGTTTCTTTCACGGTGTATCGTTCAAGTAAAGTCTTCTTTTCTTCGGGGGTAAGCACTTGATGCTCGGGTACAAGAACATGCTCTTTTATGTTGATTAACATCTCTGCCTCCTGTAATTTCATAAAAAGAGTTCCAACTTAAGAAACGACAATATTTAAAGGACCAATTTATAATTAAAAAAAATCATCCACTCGAACTATAGTTTTATCTATTAAAATTATATATATTAGTTTCCGGAAAAGCAAGGAAAGAAGAGCCTTGAGACAATAACCTGGAAAACTTCCAAGTGAAATTTAGTGGATATTTCACTAATGCATGTTCGAGCAAACGGGGTTAAATTCTGCTGGACAATTAAAACTGCACGATGAACACCCTCTTCTTTCATGCGATTCGTATAAGTCTTCATTGTCTTAACACCAACCTTCGGTTCCTCGGGGAAGAAAATATATATCTGTTGATAAGCAAAACAAAACAAACAACTAGTGAATAAGTTGCATCGGAAAAAATATGCTCCCTTAAAGTTCCATCTTATTCGACATTTTCCAACAAATTAGATAAGTCAACGTCTGCTTGTGTTCTTCGTATATTATCCTTCATACAAAATCCTTTCCAAGCGAAATACAAGGAAATAACTTTAAAACATAGGCCAATAACATTGATTACGACACTAGATTCCGTCACGATTCTAACTTCATCGTAATTCAGAGGATAGATTTTTCAGCCTTAAAACTTTCCAACGTTTCTTAGGTACAGAAGGCCAATATAAAATGATATATGCTTGTGAAATCATGATTCACAAACCATTGCCGTTGATACAAAAAGATAATATATATTGTTGAATAAGAAATTCACAAATCAATGCACGCTCTTATCAATCACATTCTGCAGCTACAAATTGCAAAACGAAGTCCCGGAACCACTACTTTAGCAGTAAAAATTATTAAAAACGAAAGAGATTTTGATTTTGCAAACCTGGTCGGAGCTGTTGTTGCGCAAGCCTTTATTAATAACAAGATCTTCTCTCTTCATATTCTCACCGTATTTCTGAAGGAATTGATACTTTGTCATATCAATCTCGAAATCACCGACCATGTATCCTCTATCCTTGAGCATCTGCATCACATTCTTCCTAACTCTGACAAGCCGCGTTATTTCCTCGTCCGACAAAACCATCTTTGCACTGCCCTATCACACACTATTAATGAGAAAACAACGCAAGTAGATATTGCTTAAAGATTTCCTACTTCTAGTTATCATCTCGGACCATTTTCTACATATTATTCGATTTTAAGTAATGCCAGCATTATATTAAATGGGAACAGAGTGGTCGCTAAGCTAATTTTCGGAATTGTTATACAATTGTTTCGATTAACTACGGAAAGGCTTCACAAATAGATACAGACATGAACTAATCAAGAAAATAAGTGTAAATGATTTTGTCATTCAAACTTAAGCAAGAAACACGGAAAACAATGACGAAAACGACAACAAGAAAGATTGCAAGAAGAATGAGAATAATAATTAATCTCATGAGATTATAAATAGAAGACCATCCCATTACAGTTTTGTTCATTACAACAATAAATTCTAACACAACTGAAACCAAAAATTTCATAAAAACACACCACCCCTATAGAAACAATTCATTAAAAGTATAAAATTCAATAACTGAAATTCACAGCGCTTTCATCTAATGAAGTAAACCATTTCATTTTCCTCTTATTTTCCGCAGAAACTCAATTTTGAAAACACAGAAAAAACATGTGCTGAAATCAATCTAAGCGCGAAAAAATTGCAGCAGGGTTCTGAAAAAAACTTGCAGCTCCAGAAATTAATTTTCAGATACAAACTAGAAATCGAAACAGCGGCTGGATTCAACTAAAAAGGAAGAACGCAAAATAGGTTTGAATTGGGAGAAGAGAAAGAGAACGGAGACGAATCCATACCTAACTCGGCCTAACTCGGGGGAGAGGTGAGTCGTCGAATTGAGAACCCAAGATTTGGGAATTTACAATTGAAGTTGCAAACAGCGGCTTCTATTACTATAACTAATCTTATTCGGCCGCTTATTTAGTCTAAATCGACTGATTTGGGCCATTGTGTTATTACATGAACTAAAGCCCAAACTCACCAATTTCAAGAGAGGCAAATAAAAAAATAAAAAATAAAAAAAGTAAAAAAAGAGAATCAATAAGAATTTTTTTTAAAGGGAATTTATAAGAAAATCAATAAATATGGATAGACTAATAGCAGAAAATATATAAATTAATAAAATATTCTTAGTTATTTTTGAACTAACTACAGTTAAATCTCTATATATTAATATAGGCGGATCAACTAAATTCTATTAATTTATCGACATATATTTGTTAAGACCTTTGTCTTCAAATTGGGACTTGGGACTGTGAAAATATATTATGTAAACGAGGTTATTAATTTATGGAGGTTCTACCGTAATTAAGAATGGTAAAGGTTAAAATTGAAAGAAGAAAAAATCAACTAATGCTTCAGAAGCATTGAATTTCTAACGTAACAAATAATTTCGGGATAGAAAAAACTCTTGAAAAAAAAATATTGGGGAACATATAGTTGATGAATTTTAAAGTCCCATTTTCCTAGTTTATAAGACTAGGGTTTAAAGTTTAAGAGAAGACTAACTAATTAGACATTGTATTATTTTTCATCTAATATGATTGTTGATATATAATTTACTTTTAATTTGTTGATTCGATAATTAAGTTTGAATTTTAATTGAAAATGGTTTTTATGTAATTTTATTTAACTTATGTATCGTACATTCTTTTTATTGGGTTCGTATTAATCCAATGTAACACATTTTTATTGGTTAATGGTCCGAGATGTACAAACCTTTTGATCCTAGACGAACCCTTATGAATTTTATAGCTTTACTAACAACAAAAGAATTTTACAATTTATACATACTGAATGGGAAATGTGTTATTTAGATTTTCTACATATTTTTTACATTTTCATTTTATCCAAGGGACTTTAGTTTCAAGAGTAGATAAATTTGGCAAATAAGAACTTTTTCGTAATTTACCCTTACGTCGACATTGTTGTAGTTTACCCTTGTTATAGTTTCAAACACACACACACGGAGAAATGGTTTGCCTCAAGTGAAAATTGTTCACATAAGTAAAGTTCTTCACATAAGAACAGTGATGAGGCAAAAACTATGTAGCGCAACGGACACACGAAAACTCTTTTTTTTTTTAAAAGATGAATACTGGACTGTGGAAAAAATGTGTTAAATATTAAAAATGTAGGGATACATTCATAACTTTTAAAATATATTATAATGTTTAACTTATATATTTATCGTCAATTACATATTTGTATTTACAAATTATATATAATTTACGAGTTTCAATCCGAATTATCATTCCATAAATTATATTCGGTGCATATAAGTTTATTTTAGTATGGAATTAGCATCTACCACTAGAAGTGAAACAACACTTCATCTCTCATACGCAATTACGAGTTTTTATTTAAAATGAGTTTTTGATTTTTTTGGTGGAAAAGCGCTTCCATTTTTTTTATTATTACCAGAAACATCCCCAAATCTTTTAAATATTTACGGGAACAGCCCCAAAATGTTTCCAAGGGGTGTCACGAAGTTTCGGTTTCCGAAACGTGAAAACGCGTGTGGGTAGAAGTTTCCGTGCATCATTGGGCAAAGCAGAATAAAGAGAATCCAATCCTACCCCCACCAATAATTCTGATATTTCATCCAATCAGAACAAGAACTTGCATATATGACACAATTTTTTACAAAGAAAAATGCATCTACAGAAGTTACAACCTACCTATAATTAGTTTTACTCTATCAGAATCTTTACCTGTAACCCAAACAACTCTTTAGAATACAAATTCAGATAATTTAGTAAAATAATACAAAAAATAGCATCAAATCTGTACGAACCGAACCATCTTTGTGAGTTTGAAATAGAACTTGCTAAGAATTAGAAAATCGAGCCGCATTCACATTTACCGCAATCTGAGGAGAACCCGTTTGCTCAACTCCTATATAATCTTTTTATGCTTGAGCATCTTCGGTTCCACTAAAAATGCCGTAAATATCACTGCAAATGGCGACAGTGCTTGAAGACACGGCCAAAAGTAACATAATCCACGATACTATTCTGTCATTTTTTGTTCCGATTCCGCGAGTATCCCTGCATTTTACAAAAAAAATGGAAACATCAATATATTGCTTAATATAACTACGGTTCGTTTACTTTGTGATTTTAAGTTCAACACACTATTTCATCCAATCTAATATTACATTTACTTCCTATGATCGAACATCTTTTTGTCAAACTTCATCTATCATATGCATAGTAAAACAACACATTACATTATATTAAACTATACTTGTATTTCTTAAACCGACTCAAAAGTCAATACGTATAAATAACAAAGTCGACTGACTACCTGAGGGCAATTGCAGCGGGGAAAATGAAACCGACAGAGACAGTTGCAGTGGCGCCAGTAAATTGGAAAGCATCCCAAATACTCGGCACAAAATTTGCCCCCAAGAAAATAAAACCCATGAGAGATGATGTCACCCAAAAGAATCTCCGTTCGTCGTACACGATAGGAACGGAATACGGGAAAAGTATACCGTCCACATTGAGTCGGAGCGAGTAGAATACGATTGGAAATACGAGCATCAAATGGAGGGCGTAGCTCACTCTCACAATGTCGTTGAGCAAAGAGCTGTACGGGATTCCGAGATCTCCGTCGAAATTGGCAAGGACGTCGTCCATTGTTTTATTACCGAACAGGAGAAAACCGAAGAAGCTCGTTGCTATGTATACGGATGTGCATAGAGTGATTGATGTTCGGACTATTGACTTCATTTTGGATGGATCTTCTAGCTCGTTTTCGATTGGGTGAACTGTCATACGAGTTAAACAAAGATAGAAAAGAAATGAGATACCGAATAAGTGTGACAATTCATCATACATAAGAATCTAATAAGCTAATTCTTAGGATCAATTAATCAGATGAATCTACATAGAACAGGATAATAGTCTTAGGCCTTGTTTGGTTGATAAGATAAGATTAGCCAAAATGAGATCAAATTATGAAAATCCAATTGTATTATTGCATTATGGGAGGTCCAATAAGTAACCACCCTAAAAGAAAAGATAGGACATGATAAAATAATATTTCCGGGTCGACCTGGAAAATTATTGGGTTTACCAAACATCAAACAAAGTCCAATTATTTGACTAATCACGGCTAATTCCCCAACCAAACGAGGCCTTAGAAGATCCTGATGGCATATATGAAGTCTTTAAGAAAGTACGAAGATGGAAATATGCAAAAGTATCATGATTATGTGGTTTTCAATTGCAAAGAATTTCAAACGAGTTGAGAAAATGCACCTCTTACGAACAAATTTCTATCAGGCAATATATACAGAGAGTGTTGCTATTTCCATCTGTATAAACTTTTTTTTCATCATTTTTCTTATTTCACGACCATCTGATAACTTAAATTATCAACTTAGGCCTCGTTTGGTTGCCAAGATAAGATTAGTCAAGATAAGATTAAATAATCTAATGAAGCCCAATTGTCTTATTGGACCTTGGAAGGTCCAATAAAAAACATGCCTAGAAGGCAAGATAAGCCATGATAACATGATATTTGCGGGTCGACCCAACAAGTTATTGGGGATGCCAAACATCAAACAAAGTCCAATTAGTTAATTAATAATGGCTAATCTCCCTAACCAAACGAGGCTGTACCACATTCAAGTTCCTATTATACCATCTAAATCAATCATAACATCACATCTTTCAATTTAAAAAAGCTCTCAAATCACACGATAAACGCACCAGGCGCCCAACTCTATTCCATTTTTTGTAGTATTCAATTGTTTGAAAATAGATAAGTTCAGATAATGCAAAGTTTGATCATTGCAGTCCGAAAATCGGAATTAAAATCGTTTGATTTTTCAGTCTGAAAATCGGAATTACTGCCGGATGGTTAAGGGGTTAATATGACATTTAATATAAGGTATGAGCATTCTTTTGAGGGACAATATATATTGAGGAGTCGAAGAAAAACTTACTATTGTGGTGACAAATATAGGCGGTGACGAGTATAGGAACAGTAGTGAAAAGTTTCCAGAAAGAAGCTTGATCGACAAGATTCGGCATCAATTGAGGCATTCCTATGCTTCCACTTATCATCTTCACAATAGCTATTCCTCCTATTATCACCACAAACACTACCGCCAATACCACAGACAAAGCCGACGTGTACCGCAATGAATCTTAAACCAAAAACAATTAAATGATTAACTTACGTTGTAACTAAAAGCACGCATCGAACAAGAGAGGTCGTTTTATATCTCTGGAAGAATCAACCGATAAAAACACAGATTCAAGAATCAAGTGAAATAGCATACAGTTTTCTCCAAGATAACAGCTAAATGGCAGGTTCTCTATAGCTTATCAACCCTAGTTATAGACGAATCTAATCTCGCGAAACATCATTATAAAGAAACTAAGACAGTCACTTTTTGGAATAGATGGGATTTGTTTTAAACACACAAACGGCATACCCGCACATAAAACGAAGAGAGGATGGAATTATATTTGTTGAATTACTTTGCGTAATCTTCTTAGGCCCCGTTTGGTTGCCAAGATAAGACAAGATTAACTAAATAGTTGGACTTAATTTGATGTTTGGTATCCCCAATAAATTGCTGGGTCGACCCGCCAAAATTATGTAATCATGACTTATCTTGCCTTCTAGTGTGTTTTTTTGTTGGACATCGCAAGCTCCAATAAAATAATTGGGTTTCATTAGACTATTTAATCTTATCTTGGCTAATCTTATCTTGCCAACCAAACGGGGCCTTAGTTCTGAAAATTCATCAACACGCAAACTTCAAAATTTAACCTATAAGACTGAAACGAATCATAATCTTTGCTCTGCCCTTCTCCCCAAACATTACTTTCATGCTGACATCATTGCAATAGTGTTACACTATCGGGTAATCTTTTTTTTGATGGTATGGACAATCAAATGACACAAAAAATTTCATTAGAGATGGTTTATTCGAATCATAGTCTACACACACGCACACATACACATATATACATATATACATATATATACGGGAAACTTAGAGATTGGGGTTCTGAATTAAAAAAAAAAAAAATCAGTGCCGGTTTCTCACCGACTCGCTTGAAGGAAATGAGTGGGGCGAATACGAAGATGGTAGTGAGGAGCAATATTGAAGAGCGCGTAGTCCACCAATGAAGACCGAACCATTCTTCCACTACACCCGTGTGGTGCACCCCTTGTGACCATGTCTCTGATAGCACATCACCTGCAAATTCCAATACATACATACATACATTATATTCTATATATATACCATCAAAATTCATCACATCTGGCTTTGCTTTACAAGAATTTAATGTCCAATTTTACATCCCCAATTGAATCGTCGGAAATGCTGAAATGAATTGAATTGAAAATTTATTGCCCTAAAAATTCATCTACCATAATCAAGCGGCAAAATTACCCATTACCCAGATGACCCACAGAAGGGATCTTGTACGAATGCATAATTAAATTATCAATAAACACGAATAATTGACGAATTTTACCAATAATAATCATGTAAACCACAAGCATCCCGACGTTATTTATCACGATGCATATCTGCAGAAGATTCCGGCCGGCTCCGGAGAACGCATCGCCGGCCAGACCGGAGTAGGAGCTGGTCTTTGCAGCCCTGCTGAACCGGAGGATCATCTCTATTGATTTCTCCGTCAGCATTCCGGCCAGCAAGATCGTGATAAGCCCGGGAATCACGCCGAGTTGTTTGAGCGTGGCGGGGAGGGCCATGATTCCGGCACCGACGATGGTGGTGGAGAGGTTGAACACCGCGCCGGCGAACGATGCGCTGCCGAACTCGCCGCCGCCGTGGTCCTTGGGGAGCAGCGGGGCCGCCTTCTGGCTCCGCCTGTGTTTGCGGTCCGAGAAGGGCATTTTCGTAATTTTCGTATAGAGGGGGAGTGAGATTGGATTTTCCTAGAGAGAGAGGAGAACAAATTTGGCGTTTACCCGACAATTTTATTACACCGTGGCAGCCGATTTTACGCGGGAACTAAAGTAATGCTGCGATGTCTCATCCAATCACATGGGGGCCACGTAGGAAATGCGTGTCCACTGTATACTGTGTGTACAAACGAAATTATGACTGCTACAATTTGATTCAAGGATTTTACTCCCAACGATATTTCAAGAATAAATATAGTAGTCACTATGTAACACAGTCGAGGCATCTCTGGTTTCTTGGAACCCGTTGGATTGATGAATTTATCCGATCGAAGCTCAGATTAGGATTATTGGACCGAACTCATTGGATTGATGAATTTATCCGACCGGAGCTCAGCTCACGATTATTGAACCGAAATCCCAGATTGATTCCCGGGCCCGGTCTACTGTCCTTGAAATGAACGATATTTCATCCGCACATTTGAAGTCCGATTTCACAATCTGTTTTTTTTTCCGAATTCATGTTCCATCTGAATTGACTAACTACCCTCTACAATTTCAAACAACTATACATAAACCTGGTATAAATATCGTTTTCACTCCCCCAATTTCTTCTTCGTGCCCTAGATTTCCTGAATAGAGGCATCTATACAAATATTCCCTTTTGCGTTTTTATTCTTCTATTTCGTCTTCTTCGATTTGGAAACTAACAACTGCATAATTTTGTGTTTGTATATTGTTGAAGATTCCAGTGGTAGCTCTGGAGCATTGCATCCGTCGACAGACATCTTGAAGGCTAAATTTTGAAGGTTTGGGTAGATTGTCGTCAATCAATTATTTCTTCAAACTCACCTTGCTTCGTTTGCTGAATACTTGCAATTTTTTGAAACACAAGTGGTAGAAGAATCCTAGTTACAGACACTTCGAGTGTTTGCTATTTTTCCAGATTTGGTCACGAATTTTTTCTCCCCACTTATTTTTTTTTCTTCGTTTTGGTTCTTGTGTTTAGGGTGTTGTTCCTATTTGTCAAACAAGGGCACCAAATTTTCAGTATCCCTTATTTGGTTTTGGTCTCTACATTTTCAAGGTTAGTGTTTTCCTGCCCTGTTATTTGTTTTTTTTTAAATATGTTTTCTAATGCTTTGTGTTGTGTTTGTTTATGTGGACCCAATGATATTAATAGTTCACTTAGTTGTGAAACTATGCAAAAAATGTAAAAAATATTACATAACTGATCATATATATTTTTTGAGAATAAACACTGATTTGGAAAACATAAACGAGTGGTTCCAATTGTTGTGATGCTTCTTGTGATGCTTGTATATTTTTATTTCAAATTTTGTACTTCAATACAATTTTATGGTTTGTCAACAGTTCAGTTTGACTACATGAATGCCAATACGGAAGAAGAGGTTGTTGTAGTCGTGGGTTTTCAATTAGTTGAGCAAATTAGAATACTTATGGTCATGTTTACACAACTTGTGCGATTGATTAGATGTCGACAACTTAGGAATCGTAATGTTAGTTATCGTTGCTATAGTTTTGAAAAGTAAAATACCAGTTCAAATATAACATCTATCTTACCTTGTTGGTTAGAGTGATACTGTTTGCCGGCAAAATCTACGGATGAACCGACACATTTTATCGGTTGTGTTTTCTTCTTAAGAATGTTGGTGGTCTAGTTGCAACTAGAAATGTCTCCGTGGTTGAGCACGTTTCTTTGTTTTGACATGTTCTATCACACCACGAAAAAAATGTCATAATTTCAAATTATAGGAGGTTCGGTTACATAATTAGTATTCGTTTCTCTCGGATTTTGCACGCTCTATTAAAACTGCACAACGTTATGCTTGTTACACCTAAACCCGTTGACTCAAATTGCGATCACAGACGTTGGAAATATTTTGAAGTAAAAAATTGAGAACGTAATAAATAAAAGTTTAACCAATCTTTAATAAATATTATCATTGTCTTAATTTTTTTTTATTTGACAACGTCATAGGGTTGTTTAGGTGCATTAGATGGGTCATATACTCCTGAACGTGCAACACTAGTCGATAAGCCACATTATAGGAATCAAAAGGGTATGGTTTCGATTAACGTTAATTTTGGCGGTGTGTGATGTGAACTTGAATTTTGTTTACTTATTGAGTGGTTGGGAGAGATCCGCCGCCGATAGTAGAATCTTACAGGACGCAGTCACTAAACCCAACGATTTTCGTGTTCCAAATGGTACGAATTAACATTTCATAACATAATACGTTAATTCATAACAAAAAGAATTGCCACTACTTTAATGCAATTAATATTTACCTTTTCCAGGGCACTATTATTTGGTTGTTGATGGATACGCAAACGGGCCTGACTTTCTAGCACTATAGGAATACTAGATATCATCTCCATGATTTTGGCGTAGGTAGAAATGTGGTGCAAAACCACGAAGACTACTGTAATATAGAACATGCTAAAGCTCGTAATGCAATCGAGCGAGCATTTGGCATATTAAAATCTAGATGGGGAATACTAAGAAGCCCGTCGTACTATCCGATTAAAATTCAAAGTCGTATAATAATGGCTTGTCGACTTATACATAACTTCATTTGTACGACGAACGATCATGACCTCGATGAAGACAAAGTTCCCAAAGAAGTAATTACGCCGGTCGATCGCAAGCATTACGGTTTCATTGAAACTGTTGAGACATCAACATAATGCTCCTCTTGGAGAGATAGCCTAGCAATTAATATGTATAATGCGTGGTTGAGTAGGAGTCAAGCTTGATGTTTATTTATTTGAATTTTATAAGTGTGATTTCGAATATACTTTTTGTATTCCCTTTTGTTGAAACATTCCTTTTAATTTGTGTCTATAAAGCATTGGTATTTTGTCAATTTCAATATGGGTATGTATTGCTTTCTACTGTACTGGATACTTTAGTATTATGAATTGTGTGATGAATTTGCATGTTGATTTTATACTTACGTTTTCACTATATTGTATTGTGTGATGAATAAATGTACATGTTTTGAGTTGGCCGTTTTTGCTACGAGTTAGTAAAAAAAAACTATGTCGACTTCAATGTCTCACAAGTCCAATGGAAAACGTAAGACCTGGTCGATCATTACTCAGCGTAGTAGGCCAGTTACCGAGGAACATGCTTTAGTAGCAACCCTGAAAGAAATTGTTTCTTGGGGTTGGAAGTGTGACAATGGGTTCAAAACGGGTTATTTGGATGTACTTCAACAATATATGATGCACCACTTTCCAAACACTGATCTTAGAGCCACACCGCATATTATCTCCAAAATTCACGTGTGGAATAAGCATTATGGTTCATTGTCTACTATGTTAACACGTTCCGATTTTGGGTGGAACGAGAGGCCAACACAATCGATGTGGAACATGAATTGTGGGATGAATACATCAAGGTGAACAATTATCTTAACTCAAGTGATACTTTTAATCATACATATACTTATACATAAATTTAATTTTCAAATTACCAATATATTTCATCAATTGAACAAACTGATCCTAGTGCATGCGTTATGAGTTACAAATCATGGTTGCTATACAATGATTGGTCGGCAATATTTGAAAAAGATCGGGCTACCGGTGAGAACGCCGAGACACTACTTCAGGCTATCAACTATATATCAACCCAAGAGATCGGTGGAGGTGATGCTTCGAGGGGAGCTGAGCATTTTCCTTTATCGCTACAAATGACGAAGAAACGGAGTCCATGTCACATCAATGCAAGATGGTTTCACATCAACCTTCAATCCAGGGGGGGGGGGGGGGGGGGGGGGGGGGGGAACGTACAAGCACAAAATCATTTGCTGAGACGAAGACTTTTCTTGGTGAGTTGGCCCAAAGAATTTGATTCGAACATGACACATCTATCACCCGCAAAAAGATCTTGGAGGCAGTTTCACCAGTGACCAATTTAACCGTTGAGGATAAAATCAATGTGGCTAAAGCCGTATGCAACAACCAGAAGGAGTTGGATATTTTCTTCGGGCTTCAAGATGCAGAGAAAATCGTAATGGTTCATATGATTCTCGAAAATCGTTATTAGTACCACGTTCTTGACGGACATAAACGAGATTTTCAAATGACTCAACTTTTTATGTCTGTCAAAAGAAGGCACTAATAGTTTATAACATTTTGAACTTTGGACTTATTAATTCGTAAGCATAAACTTTATTTCATAATATTTTGTTGTAACATTTGTTTCCAAACATTCCAAAATTAGGAAATAATGTTACATTGTCTACAACAATTAGTAATACATCTTCATTATGCCCATGATTTTGACATTTGGGTCCATACATCATCATCAGTTCTTCCAACTTCGGTTCGCCATACAGACGATAAGCCACCGCAAACTCATTCGCCATCAAGAAACAATATTAATTTAAATAATATTGTCTAATTAAATTTGAAAATTATTGAAGTTACCTTGATTATGTAGTTGCACACTTGGGGTTCTGCATACACAATATTTACTTCAAGACAATAGTCAATACCCGGCACGGTGAGTAGCCACTTGAAGGTATTGTAACGCGTCTCAATTTTTTCTAACTTTTGCGAGCACATGTGATAGCTGAACTCCAAACTAAATTCCTTCCTAATTGAGTTCCTGGCAATGAGAAGCGTAGAAAAGTTGGACTTGTCGAACACAAAATTACCAAATGTTGCTTGCTTTGCAAGATTGTCGATGAAACAATTTTTAACTCCTTCGTTCTAATCAAGCTCGTAAAAACAATCTAGTTGGGTAGGTATACTCGTTTCTACCTCTACCATTCTGATTGTAATATATTCTTCTCTTTTTATTGTTTTATTTTTATCCTGAGTTATCAAAACTAAGATATGCAGTGGTGCAATATTTATAGAAGGTCACAAAACTCTAATAATTTTGTTGAATTATCGGAGCATGATATATAAACTAAAGAGAAAATATAATTATTGACATTTGTAAGGAATATATTCTATGCAGAAGAATATTCAGACTTTATTTGCACATTGTATGTTAAAATCAAATGTCACATAATTAATAAGAAAAGAACATATATAATATCTAATAATTTAAAAGTTGTATAAAAGCTGCAAGCAGAAGACAAAATGAATGAACCACATACATTTGTAATGTTGATAAAAGAAAAAAACAATAATAATACAAAGTCTGAAAATATGGGTGAATGTTGGATACATATTTTGGTTTCGATTTAATACGTTAATGATGTTTTAGTTGTAAATGTTGCGAGGAAGGTTGCCTGCACTTTTGTTGCCGTCTAAGACTGCCTCTTCCACTATATCTCCGTTCACCTAACTATAACTTTCGACAGAACCCTATCCATCGCCCAAAATGCCACCACAAGAAAACCAACATCTCTCTGGTGCTTCATTCACAACACATGAGAATCCAAATTCCCATTAGATGGACACAAATCCGAAAAAATTGAAGCAAAACTCGCCTCAATAATCCTCTGGCGACGGGATTCAGAAATATTTAAATTGAGTTTTTTTAATTTTTATTTTTTGCCAACTTTTCTTTCAATGAGAAATCAAAATCGACGTCGTTACGACGTGGTACCGTTAGTGTAGTCGCACCGGTGCAGTGCTGACGGGGAGGAAGAGGTGGGGTAGGTGGGATTGGGGGATGGATGTGGTGGTGGTATGATGACAAACGTTTGGTAAATGGGGGCTACGGGAAGAAGATGGCTGGTGACAATTTTTCTTTTAATGTATATTATTTACACTTTTTATGTTTGTTAAATTGAAATATTATTAAAGAATTACTAGGGGCAGTTTTGTCTTTTCATTGAAGTCAACATTCAAATTTGATGAAAGTGGTTGTGTGCTATATAAAACACATTATATGGGGTTATTTACTAATTATTTTAACGCAAGGTATTTTATGGCAATTCAAAATTACCCATGTGGTATGTGCTATTCACTAGGTGCACACGTGCGACAAAAGTGATGGTATGTGTAATTGGTGAAAAATGTAACTAACTTATTAATTTTTAAGAGATATTATATAATATATATATATATATATATATATATATATATATATATATATATATATATATATATATATATATATATATATATATATATATAATATCTATTTACAACTTGTGGATAAAGACTCTACTAGATACGTGTCATATTTTCCATTGTTGCTAGCATGACAATGCTTGTACTAATTCATGTATAAATAGATGTTTGGGTTTTGAATAATAAAAATCATCAGCTTTCTTTAGCATCTCTCAGAAGCTCACAATACTACTTAATATTAATATTATAATATATGTGTTCTTTACGGTTTGATATATATTAGTATTACGCACTACAGTTTACTTCATATATATATATATATATATATATATATATATATATATATATATATTATTGTATTATATTTTATATTTTATAGCACGTTATCAGCACGAGCTTTTGCTCTACAAAATTATAGATTTGTAAGAATTTAATTTCTTTTTGTTGTACTATTTTCAAATCTTTGATGTTACCGGCAGTAACTTCTTATCCTGTTGCTTAGATATCAAATTACACCTTCAAGGGCTTGATCTTGTGAAAGCCTTAGATTGTGTAGATATTAAGGAGACTAATAGGAAAGATGAGGCAAATGCTACGATTTTTATCCACCATCATCTTTCCGATAATTTGAAAGACGAATATATACAATTAGTTAAGGCCATCATAAATATGGAAAAAAAACTCAAAGAGAGATTTGATCACACAAAAACTGTGATTCTCCCACAGGCTCAATATAATTGGCAGCACCTAAGGCTGCAGGACTTCAAATCTGTTGCCGACTATAATTCGGCACTGTTTAAACTTGAGTCCCGATTAGCCTTGTGTGGAGTTAAAATATCTGAATATGATAAATTGGAAAAAAACTGTCTCCACTATGCATGCCTCGAACTTGGTGCTCCACCAGCAATATAGGCACCGCTAGTTTAAAACATATTCGGAGTTGATCTCAGTAGTCCACACAATAGAAAAAACAAATGAATTGCTGTTGAAAAATCATAATTTGCGACCATGTGGGTCCCAAACAGTGCCCGAAGCACATGCTAATCAAGATAGAAATATGGGCCGATTTAAAGGCCGTGGGCGTAGATTCGAGCGTGGTGCCCGCAGAGGCGGTGGTCATGGTCTCCTTCAAGATGCCCGAAATAATGACCGAGGTGGATATGAATATCCCCGTCGAAATAATAATACGGTCTGGCAGAGACAACCATTTCAGGAAAAACGCGATAAAGACACAATGTCCGCGGATAAAATTCTAGAAAATATGTGTATTAGGTGTGGAATGACTAGACACTGGGCCAAAGTTTGCAGATGCGCCCAACATCTGGTAAATCTGTATCAGGATCAAAAGGAAACAAAAGAAAAAATATCCAGGCACATGTCACTGAGGCAAAAATGCCACTTGGTGTTCTTGAAGCCAACACATCTGGGAGCATGCTTGATCAAGATCCTGCTCAAGATAGAGCCTCTCTTGAGTTATCAGATTTCTTTACAGATCTTGATCTTGTGTAAATTGCCAAATGAGCATCTCTTTTGGGTTATTTTGTACTCACTATTATACTTTGTATATATCTCTCTCGGATGATGTAGTACTCGCGATTGAGTTATTTTGTCTTTTGATGTATCCATGTACATATCTTCCTTGGAAGTTGTGTTCCCAAGGTTGAGTTGATATTTTGATAATGTATAAAACTATGAGTTTGTTATCATTTCACTTGCAAAAATACTACGATTCAATATTAATTTTAGTTTGTTTTATTCAGGTGTACATGGAAAACTTGGACAAAAGAGAAAATTGCCTAATTGATAGTGCAACTACACACTCAATATTCAATAATTAAATATATTTCTCGAGTGTGACATTGTGGAAGGCACAAATTAAAACCATAGCAGGTTCCGCGGAAATAATAGATGGCTCCGGGAACGCAACAATTGTGTTGCCTAATGGTATCACTTTGCATATTGAAAATGCATTGATATCGGGTAGATAAAATAAGAATCTACTGAGTTTTATAGATGTGAGACGCAATGGATATCATTTAGTGACACTGGTTGAATATACCGTGGAGTATCCGTGCATCACATCATATGTTATGGACAAAAGAATTGTTCATTAAAAACTCGAAGCGACAACTTCTGGAGTGTATTGTTTCCAAATTTGAGCTTTCGAATCCTATGCCACTATGCCATGGAAACTTATTAATCCCAATATACACGGATTATGGCATGGTCGAATGGGTCACCCAGGAACGACTATGATGCGTAGGATTGTACAACATACAAAAGGACATCCATTAAAAGATACAAAGATCTTAATGTACAATGAATATTTATGTGAATCATGTTCACAAGGAAAGCTAGCTTATTATAAAACCTTCCATTGAAAAGGTCGGTTATGAATCACCATCGTTTTCACAACGTATTCATGGTGATATTTGTGGACCAATATACCCTACAAGTGGGCCATTTAGATATTTTATGGTTTTAGTGGACGCATCTTGTAGATGGTCCCACGTATGCTTATTATCTACGCGAAATGTTGCATTTGCGCGTTTGCTTGCACAAATTATTAAACTCCGAGCACATTTCCATGATTATCCCATTAAAAACATAAGAATGGATAATGCCAGAGAATTTACATCAAAAAGTTTTGATGAGTATTGTGAAGCACTGGGAATAAATGTCGAGCACCCAGTAGCATACGTTCAAACTCAAAACGGACTGGCAGTATCTTTGATTAAACGCGTCCAAATAATTGCTCGTACATTGCTGATGAGATCTAAACTGACTAGTGCAGCATGGAGCCATGCTGTATTGCATGCGTCAGCGGTAATTAAATTGCGCCTCACTGCTTATCTTATGCATTCCCCAATGCAATTGGCATTAGGCTTTGAGCACGATATTTCGCACCTACGCACATTTGGTTACGCTGTGCAAGTGTCAATTCCTCCTCCTCAGAGGACTAAAATGTGTCCCCAACGCCGACTTGGCATATACGTTGGGTTTGATTCACCCTTCGATTATTAGATTCTTAGAGCCAATGACAGGTGATTTATTTACCGCTAGATTTGCGGATTTTCATTTTGATGAGACTGTATTTCCATCGATTGGTAAAGATAAAAATATCATTGATAATGATAAACAAAAATCAATCGAGAACCTCACTTGGTGTGAGCAACATTTATTTCATCTACGTACATCTAAATGTGAAAATGAGATTCATAGAATCATTCATTTACAAAATATTGCCAATAGACTTCCTCATCCATTTAATGATGCCAGTAAAGTCACGAAGTCTTATGTTCTAGCTGTGAATGTGCCAGCTGGGATCGTTATTCCTGAAGAACATGCGAAAATGAATAATGATCCCCCACGACAAAAGCGGGGTAAACCTATTGGATCAAACGACGTTGTTCCTAGAAAAAGAAAGGGAAAAATCGATGAACCCTCGAACTAAGTGGTTCCTAGTGAGAATATTCCAGATAAATCTGTTGACCCTGATATCGAAAAAGCGATATCAAATCCTGGGAATACCGAGAGTCCCATAAGTTATTCTAATGAAATATGGGATATAACTTAAATAATCATTGATAATATTTTTGTATTCTCGGTTGCACAAGAAATTCTGTATGATGATTATGGTAGTAAACCACGTTCCATAACGGAATGCCGCCAAATAAATGATTGGCCTAAATGGGAGGAATCAATAAAATATGAATTGGCTTCCCTAGAAAAACGAAAAGTATTCGAACAAATTGTTCAAACACCAGATAATGTAAAGCCCGTTGGGTATAAATGGGTATTTGTCCGTAAGAGAAACGAGAGCAACGAAATTGTACGATGTAAAGCCCACCATGTTGCTCAAGGTTTCTCCCAACGGCCTGGGATTGATTATGATGAGACGTATTCAGCAGTGATGGATACGATCACTTTCCGTTTTCTTATAAATATGGTCGTCGAAGAGGGATTGGACTTGCGTCTAACGAACGTTGTAATGGCTTATTTATATGGTTCACTAGATTCTGATATTTATATGAAAATTCCCGATCGATTTAAAATGTCAAATTATGGCGCTCCTCGTGAGTTGCACTCAATTAAATTGCAAAGATCATTGTATGGTCTAAATCAATATGGTCGCATGTGGTATCATAGATTGAATGAATACCTTATTAGGAAAGTTTATAAAAATGATCATATTTTTCCATGCGTTTTTATTAAAAGCTCAGAAATCGGATTTGCTATCATTGCGGTTTATATAGATGACATGAACCTGATTGGAACTAGTGAAGAGTTAGCCAATGCAACTGAATATCTAAAGAAAGAGTTTGAGGTCAAAGACCTTGGAAAAATCAAACTTTGTCTTGGTATTGAGCTTGAGTATAAAAATAACGGCATACTTATACACCAATCTCCATATACTAAACGATTACTCAGAAAGTTTAATATGGAAAATTCTAATTCACTGAGCACCCCTATGGGTGTGCGCAACTTAGATCCTGAAAAGGATCCGTTCTGTTGGTGTTTGGGCCCAGATGGTTAATTTAAAACCAGGCCAAGCCCACTTCCGATGGCAGCCCACTCTAAAAAAGGAATCAACCCACCACCACTTTGAGTACATGTTTTATTATGACCGTTAGATTATCAATTCTAATCTCAGCCACACATTCCACCATATAAAACCCTCTCATCTCTCTCATTCAGCAAAACCTAAAAATCTCTCCTCTTTCTCCGCCGCTTCTTATATCGGTGTTTTCTTCTAGTCCGTCTTTCATGGCGAATCTGATCCTCTCTGCGATTTATTCGCTCTTTGTTGCTCGTTTGAGGGTCTATTTATTCTTCTGGCCCCAAAAGGTGAGGGATACTAAAAACCAATTAATTACTTTCATTCTTCCCGAAATTCTGCTGTGTTTGAGAATCTTTGGGCTGTGTGTGTAGAGTTGGATCGTGGGGTTTTCTGCTGATACCAATCTGTGTGAGTATCTGTTCGGATATTTGGGTTTTCTGAGTGAGTGTTCGAGTGAGAACGGGTTTTGACAGAAGGTGGCTGTTCGTGGTGGTGTGGCTCGATTCTTGGAGTGCTGGAGGCACCTGGACATGGACTTGGACGAGAACATCTTTGAGGAATGAGCCGGAAAGAATCGTCATCTTCACTGATTCGCAAGTCGAATCAGTAGGGTTAGCATAAATATTAATTATAATATTCTGTAATTTCTATTTGTGTTTATTATTCTATTTCGTAGAAATATCTGTACTCCCTAACCTTGTTTCCCATAGGTGTTTAAATTTTTTATTGAATGATAATTATTCGGTCTGTAATAATTATTGAGTTCAACGGGTACCCAACAGTGGTATCAGAGCAATAATTTATTGTACCAGTTGAACTGGCGTACAAAACCCTACCATGGGTTTTGCTCAGGTATTGTATTCTAAACCCCCTATGGTTGGTTTTCGTTTTCTTGTTTATTTGTTGGTTGCGATTCTGGATCTGTGTGTCCACCTTTATTAATTGTTGGATCTGTGTGTCCATTAATTGCTGGATGTGTGTGTCCTTTAAGTGCTGGATATGTGTGTCCATTTATGTTAATTTAGCTGAATCTGTGATTCAATCTGTGTGTGCTAAATTCACTTTTATTTATTCCTCTACTTATTTGAATTGTCTTAACAATACCAAATATAGATTTATTTTTCGATTTGGTTTAACCTCTCTCTCTACACAAAAACCCAGCTTGCGAGAACTGTTAGTGCTTCCTGACCTGGTTGGGATAGTTGAGGGAGGACTGCCAGGTCTTCGTTACTTGTTTTTCTTTAATTTTAGTATCGTTTATTTGCGCAACCGCAATTTTTTATCCTGCTGTGTGTTCTGAATAATGGCTTCTATGACTGCTTATTTTGTGGCTCCTTTTGATGGAAAAGGTGATTTTTCAATCTGGCAACAAAAAATGAAAAGTATTTTAATTCAACAAAAATGCTTCAAAGCTATTTCTTTAGAAGATGTTTTTATGGCTAATGTCAGACGTGAAGAATTTGATGAACTTGCTTATGCCTCTATTATTCTGAATTTGAGTGATTCTGTGACTAGAAAAGTAGGAAAGCATGATTCTGCTAGAAGTCTATGGGATAAGTTGTAGGAACTTTATACTGAAACTTCCTTGCCCTCAAAATTGTTTTTGCTCGAAATTTTTTTTCAGATTTAAACTTGACTTGAATAAAGAGATTGATGTCAACATCGATCAGTTTACAAAACTTGCTCAAGATATTAAATTGACTGGAGATAAAAATATTGATGATTATACTCCTACTGTTCTTTTAAATGCCATACCAGAGTCTTACAATGATTTAAAATCTGCCATTAAATATGGTAGGGATTCTGTGACTCTTGATGTTGTTATAAATGCTTTGAAAAGTAAGGAGTTGGATTTAAAAGTGAACAAGAGAAACAAATCTTTTGGTGAGGTGAACTTTGCGAAAGGAAAGCAACAAAATCGTTTTCAAAACAAAAACCCGGCTTTCAATCAAAATGGTCAAAGTTCTTCAAATTTTCAAAACAAGAAAAATGGCAAGTGGAAAGGAAAGTATAATGTGAAACCGAATACTCATAGGAAGTGCTATAATTGTGGCGACCCAAACCATTTTTCTAATGTGTGCCCTAAACCTAGGAGATATCAGAAAATTGCTAATGTCAATCAAGTTTCTGATAATATTGGTGATGTTTATGCTAAGTGGTATGCATGCTTCTGTGAATTCTGTGTTAGCCTCTCTTAGTGAGAATGAATGGCTTATTGATTCTACATGTTCATATCATATGACTCCACGTAGGAAAGTTTTTTCTGACTATGTGCAAATGAAAAACTGTGGTGTTACTTTAGCTGATGGCACTAGGATAGTTGTGAATGGTATTGGAACTGTATGCTTAAAATTTGTTACGGGCTATGTGTTAACCTTGAAAAACGTGATGCATGTTCCTACCTTAAGTCATAATTTGATCTCTTGTGTTGTGCTTGAAGATGATGGTTTTCGTGGGATTGGGGAGATGGTTACATGAATATTATGAAGGGTAGCCGTTATTTGTTTAAGGCTTTGAGAATGGAAAATATGTATGTTTGTTCTGCTGAATCTTCTGCATCTGTGAATGTTGTCCAAAATGATTTATCTGAATTATGGCATAAACGGCTAGGTCATGAGTAATAAAAGGGCTTAGTATATTGCATAAAAATCAGTATTTTGGAAATGATAAAGTGTCTTCTGTGACTCTATGTGATTCATGCATTCTAGGTAAACAAACGCATGTTCCTTTTCCTGAAAACCCTTCCCCTAATCCATCTAGATGCATGAAAATCCTAGAATATATTCATGCTGATGTGTGGGGTCCCGCCAGTGTTCCTACACATGGTGGAAACCGTTATTTTCTGTCTATTATTGATGATTATTCTCGTAAAGTGTTTGTTTTCCTGTTAAAGCAAAAATCGGATGTCTTTGATAAATTTAAAACCTGGAAAATATTGATTGAAAATCAAACCGGTAAACGGATAAAAACACTTAGGACAGATAACGGTACTGAGTTTTGCAACCTAGAATTCGATACTTTGTGTACTGAATCTGGAATTAGAAGGCATAAATCTGTTGTGCACACCCCACAACAAAATGGTGTGGCCGAACGAATGAACATAACCCTTCTCGAAAGAGTAAGGGCTATGTTAACTAGTTACGGACTGCCAAATTTGTTTTGGGGTGAAGCAATTTTGAGTGCTACTTATTTGATTAATCGTTCTCCATCTGTGCCATTAAATGGCGACCTACCTGAATCTGTGTGGTGTGGTAAGAAAGTAGATTTGTCAACTTGCATGTTTTTGGTTGCGCTGCTTTTATTCACCATAAAGGTGATAAACTTGAACCCCGTTCCATGAAATGTGTTTTCTTAGGTTACCCCGATGGGGTTAAGGGGTATAGGCTTTGGTTGAAAGGGTATTTTGGTTATAAAACCATAATTAGTAGGGATGTTATTTTTAATGAATATGAATTTCCTTGTCTTGCTGTCTCTTATGTGGTTATTCCTCAATCTACTCCAAATGAGGTGGAGCAATTGCCTAATAAATGTGATGATGTGAGTGATTCTGAATTATCTGAAAATCTGCAAGATCAAACTGTTGAAAATGATTTGCCTAACGTGGATGATTTGTCTGATTATCATCTTGCTAGGGATAGACCTAGACGTGAGCATGTTAGGAAACCTAAACACTTTGATGATTTTCACCTTGCCTCACATGTGTTCAATGTGTTTGAATCATTAGATGGAAATGAGCCCAAGTCGTATAAAGATGCTTTAAAATCTGATAAATCTACTGAATGGTTAAATGCTATGAATGATGAAATGAAATCGCTGCATGTTAACCATACTTGGGAACTTGTGCCTAAACCTGCTAATTGTTCTGTGGTAGATTGCAAATGGTTGTTTAAGGTAAAAAATGAGGTATATTCCATTAGGTATAAAATTAGGCTTGTGGCTAAAGGCTTTACTCAAAAAGAGGGTGTTGACTACACCGAAATTTTTGCCCCTGTTGTTAAATTCACTACTGTGCGTATTATGCTTGCTTTAGTTGCTCATTTTAATTGGGAATTGAAGCAAATAGATGTTAAAACTGCGTTTTTGCATGGTGAATTAGATGAGACGATCTATATGAAACAGCCCGAGGGCTTTATAGATCCAAATAAAGGTGAACATGTGTGTTTGCTTAAAAAGTCTTTGTATGGCTTGAAACAATCTCCTAGGCAATGGAATAAGAAATTTGACTCTTGCATGCTTTCTTTGAATTTTAAACGAAGTGACTTCGATCCTTGCCTTTATTTTATGGAGAATGCTCGTGTTCCTATCATTCTGTTAATTTATTTTGATGATATGCTCCTAATCAGTCCTTGCTTGAAATCCATTGATTATATCAAAAAGTGTATAACTGAACAATTTGATATGAAATACTTAGGAGATGCCAAGAAGACTCTTGGAATTAATATTGATAAGGACCGTAGTAACAACACCTTATTTCTTAATCAAATTTCTTATGTTGAAAAGATATTGGAAAAATTCTCTATGAATTCTGCTAAACCTTCTTCTGTGCCATTAGCTGCCCATATTTTGCTAAGTAAGACTCAGTCTCCTTCTACTGAATCTGAAATAAATGATATGCAATCTGTGCCTTAATCCAATGCAATTGGTTCTGTCATGTATCTTATGGTTTGTACTCGGCCTGATATTGCGTATGCAGTTAGTTGTTTAAGTAGATATATGTCTAATCCCGGTATGCCGCATTGGGAAGCGCTTAAATGGCTTCTTCGTTATTTGAAAGGTTCGTTGAACTTGGGATTGAATTTTTCCAAATCTAATAAGGGTGTTGAATTAATCGGATATGTGGATTCTAATTTTGCTAATGATAGAGATAATAGGAAATTAACTACTTCTTATGTATTCACTTTGTGTGGCTCTTGCATTAGTTGGAAATCTGAGTTGCAACGTATAGTAGCTTTATCTACTACTGAAGCATTGCTACAACCGAGGCTATAAAAGAAGCCATTTGTCTTAAAGGGATTCTTAAGGAAATTGTTTTTTAAATGGAGAAGTAGTTGTCTATTCAGACAACCAATCATGTATTCAACTATGTAAGAACTCGGTTTTCTACGAGAGAACTAAACACATACAGATTAAGTTCCACTTTATTCGTAATATAGTGGATCGTGGCAAAATTAGACTTGAAAAGATCCCATCCGAATTTAATCCGGCTGATAAAGGCACTAAATGCCCACCCATCGAAAAATTTAGGTCTTGTTTGGAGAATCTAAATTTCGAGACGAAAGGTTGATTAACTTTACGTATTTCATTTTTTATTGCTTTCGTAGTGTAATGTTATTTTATGCAAATAAATTATGTAATAACTTTTTTTTCTGTTGAGTGCAGGTACATTTACCCGGCAATGATGACCTCAACTGCTGTTCCGATGACTCATCTGGTCCAGGTGGAGATTGTTGGTGTTTGGGCCCAGATGATTAATTTAAAACCAACCCACAGGCCCACTTCCGATGGCAGCCCACTCTCAAAAAGGAATCAGCCCACCACCACTTTTAGTACAAGTTTTATTATGACCGTTAGATTATCAAATCTAATCTCAGCCACACATTCCACCATATAAAACCCTCTCCTCTCTCTCATTCAGCAAAACCTAAAAATGTCTCTTCTCTTTCTCCGCCACTTCTTATATCGGTCTTTTCTTCTGGTTCGTCTTTCATGGCGAATCTGATCTTCTCTGCGATTTATTCGCTCTTTGTTGCTCGTTTGAGGGTAAATTTATTCTTCTGGCCCCAAAGGGTGAGGGATACGAAAAACCAATTAATTACTTTCCTTCTTCCCAAAATTCTGCTGTGTTTGAGAATCTTTGGGCTGTGTGTGTAGAGTCGGATCGTGGGTTTTTCTGCTGATACTAATATGTGTGAGTATCTGTTCGGGTATTTGGATTTTCTGAGTGAGTGTTCGAGTGAGAACGGGTTTTGACAGAAGGTGGCTGTTTGTGGTGGTATGGCTCGATTCTTGGAGTGCTGGAGGCACCTGGACAGGGACTTGGACGAGAACAGCTTTGAGGACTGAGCCGGAAAGAATCGTCATCTTCACTGATTCGCAAGTCGAATCAGTAGGGTTAGCATAAATATTAATTATAATATTTTGTAATTTCTATTTGTGTTTATTATTCTATTTCGTAGAAATATCTGTACTCTCTAACCCCGTTTCTCATAGGTGTTTAAATTTTTTATTGAATGATAATTATTCGGTCTGTAATAATTATTGAGTTCAACGGGTACCCAACACGTTCCGACCTAAAGAATTTGATGAAAAGATACTTGACCCAGAAGTGTCGTATCTCAATGCTATCAGAGCGTTAATATATCTAGCACAATGCACTCGACCTGATATCGCTTTTGCGGCAAATGTGCTTGCGCGATACAATTATAAGCCTACCCGGACACACTGGAATGGTGTTAAACATATTATTTTTCGATATCTCCGTGGTACTGCAGATTTGGGGTTAGTTGGTTATGCCGATGCGGGATATAGACCTGATCCCCACAAAGCTCGTTCACAAACTGGATATTTGTTTTGTTAAAATGATGCATGTATGTATATCTTGGCGATCTACCAAAGAAACATTGGTGTCCACCTCCTCAAATCATTGAGAAATCATAGATCTTTATGAAGCTGGCAGAGAATGTGTTTGGCTAAGATCAGTTATATCTCATATACGAAATTCATGCAAATTTCATCCAGTTACAGACACGCCCACTATCATTTATGAAGATAATGCTGCATGCATAGTACAAACGAGAGGCGCGTATATAAAGGGTGATAGGACCAAACATATATACCAAAGTTCTTTCATACACATGAGTTTCAGAAGAATGGGGAGATTGATGCCCAACAAATTCGCTCATGCAACAATCTTGCTGATTTATTTACAAAGTCCTTGCCGACATCCACATTTGATAAATCGGTATATGACATTGGTATGAGAAAAGCCAAAATGAAACAAGATTGACAAACTATCTCAAAGTCAAATTGCTCATTTCAGGGGAAGCAATGGTGCGCTGCACTCTTTTTCCCTTATGACTGGTTTTGTCCCATTAGGTTTTTCAGCGAAGGTTTTTAACAAGGCAGCTTATGCAACATACTTAGTCCAAGGGAGAGTATTATAATATTTATTTACAAGTTGTGAACTAAGTCTAACTACTTGTGGATCAAGTTTAAGACTTGTGGATAAAGACTTAATACGTATCATGTTTTCCATTGTTGCTAGCATGACAATGTTTGTACTAATTCATGTATAAATAGATGTTTGGGTTTTGAATAATAAAAATCATCAACTTTCTTCAGCATCTCTCAGAAGCTCACAATACTACTTAATATTAATATTATAATATATGTATTCTTTACAGTTTGATATATATTAGTATTACGCACTACAGTTTACTTCATATACAATATACATATTTATTATTGTATTATATATTTTTTTTTTTGAAGAAAAAATGATGAATATTATTAGGCAATATGCGCCAAATGGGTAGGAAGTGTAACACCTTCCGTGCAAGAGTGACCATAATATTTAGCTATCGCATGGGCCAAACAATTTCCCGAGCGTTTAATATATTCAAAACAACAAGATGAAAATGAAGACGCAATCACAATAGTATTCTCAATGTACGCACCAAAGGATGCCGAGTTGACGGAGCAGTCCCGTAGGGTCTGGATAACCGAGAGATTATCACCGTCGATGATAACTTTGAGCCATTCAAATTCTTTAGCTTTAACCAGAGCTCGGAGAACCGCATGAGTGTCTCATTATGAATGTCTCATTATTAGGGCTGGGCTTGGGTCGTGTCGGACAATTACCTACTCGACTCGACCATGACTACCTGATTTTGTTAAAAATTGAAAACCATTTATCGTCTCCGGGTAATGGTTGGCAATCGACTTAGTCAGGTAAACAAAGGGTGGTTGGTCGGTATTATCGGCCGTCTATTTTTTATTTTTTTGTTGTTTTTTTTACAATAATAAGATGTTTTAACAGTTCTTAAAAAAATATTCAAAATTTAAGGAAAACTTATGTTGTAAAAATCTTAACTTTAAAATTAAGATTTTTTTTATTAAACTTCTACAATAAGTAAATATATAACGAAGAATATGAAATAAAATTTACAAAATAGAAATAGTACGGAGAGGTTTATAAATTTTTGTTTTGAGTTTTTACTTCTTTTATGTATTATTTTAATATTAAAAAAAATAAGAATTATAATTAAATATTTATAAAAAAAAATTATTAAAAATTCGGTTGGCCGATATTTCCCAATCAACCGACTTTTGAGTAAACTGAAAATCACCGGCCGACCCATTTATATGTGTCGGTTAAAATTACAGGCCCGACAACAAATTATCACCCAAAAAAAGCGGATCGAAAATTGATCGGTTGGCTGATAAAACCGACTCATGCCCTGTAACACGTTCGTACATGGTAACTTAGCAAGAGAAGTGCCTGAACGTTTTATAAATTGAAAAGCAACACAGTCAAACATGTTCAGCATGTTGATGCACTCATCCACGGACGCGCCATATGAGAAGCCCGCCCCATCTCGATCCCTTAAAGCCTTATTACTTGAATTATGTTCCCTTCTATAATAATATTCCTCCAATCTTTCTCGTTGGCCATTTGTGCTGCTTTCAATGCCGCGAGGGCCTCCCCATCTACAGGTGGAACCACTCCCCAACGCCGCTGCACTCTCCATCCAACGCACTGACCGTTGTGGTCTCTTGCCACTACCGCCGTAATAAACGCGGCTCGATCGTCGGAGGGGAAGGCTGCGTCAAAATTTAATTTGAACACCCCAGTCGGCGGTGGTTTCCACTCACTCGGATGTACTTCATGTAGCTTACGTTTCAATATTAAACGTGTGACACCAGCTTCCTGTTTCAAATTCTTGTTTCTATTCTATCATGTTTTCCATGCTACTGTCATGGCCATGCACCTTAAAATCATCACCGTTCAAAACCTGCTGCAATGTCTCCATATGATCCAGTACCAAACTGAGTCGAAACCGACCCCACCCAAGGTCTCTGGCAGGAAGTGCTGCTAAATCGCCTCCATATTACACATATCACACACGGGTGATCGATAGCCTGACTTTTTCGACATTAGTTGGTAAGCATTCGGTCAGGAGTCCCCAAAACTCTGCTGATAGCAATCGCCCGTTTGGAAAATATTTTGCAGCCAACACTTGCGACAATAGACGATTTGGAGACTTCAAGATCGGCCATGCATAATGCTTATTTCACTAGTAGGGCAATATTGAAGCTTTCAAGATCCCTAAAGCCGAGGCCACCCTGTTCCTAACACTCACTACAATTGAATTGTATTTCTTTTTTAGTATATGCACTGACTTGAAGATATATATACAAACGAGAGTATAATTATTTTACTTTTATGCATAAAGAAACGTCTGTATTTATTATTCATCCATCACATCGGATGTTTCTAAAATGCTTATAAACATATGTAACTTCAAATAATTATGTCTAAAGTAGCACGTATAAATTATAAAATAGGGCGAATGGCAAAAAGGCTCATCTCAAGGGACTTAAATGCACATAGGTCCAGACAAAAAACAGTCTTGCAAATAAATTCATACCCATGCCCTTTGTCAAAAATACCCTCATTCATATATTTTTTATCAATTTCATCCATTATACTCTAACTTCCTAAAGATTACACATTGACCTCGAATTTCAACAAATATATCACGAAAGCCCCATTTTCATAATTATTTTGATTTTTTTTTTCAGGAAATAAATTTTTTCTGAATTTTTTTTCCGGCGTTAACTTTATTTTGTTTGTCTTTTTTTGAAAACCTTTTTTTTCTGAAATTTTTTTCCAGCCGGTCAACTGCTGTTAACCGCCAGTCTTCGGCACATTGACTTTTTCTTTTCTATTTTAAAATTTTTTTCTCACTAAATTATTGTGTTAACAACAAAATTATTGTCTGAAATAGTAATATTGAATACCAAAACAGTAATATTACTAATATTACTGTCCCAAACAGTAATATTGCTAATATTACTGTCCCAAACAGTAAAATTACTGTCTCCGACAGTAACATTACTGTTTGGCACAATAATATTATGAATATTACTTTTCCGAACAGTAATATTACTAATATTACTGTCCCAAACAGTAATATTATTGCATGAGATAGTAATATTACGGTCGGAGACAGTAATATTACGGTCGAAGACAACAGAATTACAGGTCAAGACGATAGAATTAAATAATACAGTAAAATTATTGTCTCATACAATAATATTACTGTCTCCGACAGTTAAATTACTATTGGAGACAGTAATTTAGCAACCAATACAGTAATATTACTTAAAATAATTTTTTAAGGAAAAAAAAGAGAGAGAAGAAGTCAACGCCAGAGACTGGCAGTTGACCTGCCGGAAATAAATTCAAAAAAAAAGTTTTTCAATAAAAAAAAATAGAATTACTGTCTTAAACAGTTAAATTACTATTGGAGACAGTAATTTAGCAGCCAAGACAATAATATTAACTAAAATAATTTTTTTTAAGAAAAAAATAAATAAAAAATTACTGTCTCCGATAGTTAAATTACTGTTCGAGACAGTAATTTAGCAGTCAAGACACTAATATTAATTAAAATATTTTTTTTAAGAAAAAAAAAGTCAACGTCGGAGATCGGTGGTCTCCAGCGGTGGCGGGTCAAAATTGGAATAATGGTCAAAATTGATTAATTGGTGAAATTGGGGTGTAAATCATGAAATTGGAGTTGAATTAGGGTTTTGAAGGAATTAAGGGTAATTTTGGTATATTTAAAAGATTTTCCTTATTTGCAAATAAATTTGAATGAGTTGAATTTATTTGGAAGACATTTTTTTTTAATTAAGTGCCCTTGTCTTGTCATGGCCCTATTTACCATTTATCCTATAAAATAGGTTTATAATGTAATTTGAAATCAAATTGTCAGCAAAAAGTATTATATGTATTTAATTTGTTTATTATCACGAATAAATCTTACCATAACAACATGGACATCTAATGTGTTTTTTTGAGTTTGCCTACGGATAGATACTCCGTGTTCTAAATTCATATGAAATATGCTCCAATGACTGTTAATTTTGTAAGATATCACCCTAGGAAAATAACATGGATGATGTTATAAATAATAAATCATTTACCAAAGTAGCCTTCCATTAATTATTTTTTATTAAATCACTATAAAATGGATTAACATCGAATTTTCTAATTTACCCCTGACTATATTTTTCTTAAATAATTAATTAAAATCTATTTTAAATACAAACTATCATTTTACATAATTACCAGTAGTCAATATTATTCTAAATAAGGACATTATTAAAAAAGAATTATGATTGACCTCTTAATTAATCTAACACGCATTATCTATATTATATTTCAATTAAAAGTATTTACTTAAAATTGAGAATTTAACTAGGACCCTAATTACGAATCCTTAGGAACCCTAGCATCTTGTACGGATTAATTTTGCGATTAAAAGTGTTTATCAAAAAAAAAAACAATTTACCTAGAACCCTAATTACAAATAAATTCATAGGAATCCTAGAATTGTTTACGGATTATTGTTTTCGATTAAAAGTGTTTATTGAAAAAAAATTAATTTTACTTAGAACCCTAATTACAAACAAATCCATGGAATTTAAAAGTAATCCAACAAAACGAGATAGTAATTAGAACCCTAACTCCAAATCTATATGAACCCTAACATCATACTGATTATTTTTTTCGATTAAAAGTGTTTATGAAAAATAAAAATCAATTTACCTACAACCCTAATTACAAATAAATCCATGTGAATCCTAGCATGTTATACTGATTATTTTTTTGATTAAAAGTGTTTATCTAAAAAAATGTCAATTTACCTAGAACCCTAATCACAAATCCATAGTAACCCTAATATCTTATATTGATTAATTTTTCGATTAAAAGTGTTTATCGAAAAAATTGTCAACAACCCTAATCACAAATCCATAGTAACCCTAGGATCTTATACTGGTTAATATTTCGATTAAAAGTGTTTATTAAAAAATATCAATTTACTTACAACACTAAATACAAATCCAAAGGAACCCTAGAATCTTATATTGATTAATTTTTCAATTAACAAATCCATAATAACCCTAACATGTTATAGAACCCTAATTACAAATTTACTTAGAACCCTAATTACAAATGCATATGAACACTAACACCCTCCTGTATGGATTATTTTTCGATTTTTTTACAAATCCATATAAACCCTAATTTTGTTATCACCAACAATTTGCAATTTCAATAGATATCAAAGTTTTGAGAACATCATAAAAAGAAAATCAAGTGATCAGAACATGTCACAATATGTAGAATATAAGATAAAAAACTTGGAAAAATATGTCAAAATTAATCCGGAACTAAAAACCAAATATTCTCATAACATGTTGTATGTAGTATGAAGCAATATCTTTTGTATAAAAAAAAACATCAATAGGTCAACTCGTTACACGAATCGTTATCTGAATTGTCGCTTGAGTACTTAATCATGTTATATGGACTATTGTACATATTTCAAGCCAACATTTTCTTGCAATTACTGATTGTTCCTACGAAAGATTAGTTAGATAAATAATATTGCTACTTATATATGTTCAGCAAAACCAAATGCATTGTTAATCTCTTTAAGCATAAAATTATTGCTCACGTTACTCAATGGTGCGTTGAATTCCCTGCCCAATAGCATTAGCATGCACACGGAGAATCCACAGTCATACATGCCTAGTATGAAGAAAAATTACATTGTCTTTAACTTACGTATTTGGTTGAATGGGTACCCAATTTGCCTTTTCATAATTCATGAGTGTCGAATTGAATCTCATATTCGCCTTTACGCTGTCCCATTTCAACAACACATTCTTTAGCTTTGTTTACCTGCATTATTAAGAAAATAATTAATTATACATGTATTGTTGTCAATAGTAGCGGAACCATACACAGAGTTATGTCGTAATTACCAATTCCGTGACAATGTCCATCCGATGAGTATCTGTTTCTGCTGTAGATAGAGAATCACAAGTAGACACCGTATGTGTGTTAAGATCCATCAGCACACAAAACCAATGTTCCAATTGTCACTAATTGGTATGTGGATATTCTTAACAGTGGATAGGAAACCAACGAAAGTTCTATCCTTTCAAAAATATTTGTCAACAATATCTTCAATGCTCCAGGTGGTGTCTTCCATCATCATTTACCGAAGTACAAGACAATTTACATATTACTATTTTCTTTAATTTTATATTCGAAATCAGATGTAAATAAAAATCATATGAAATGTAAATAATAATCCTTTCACCAAATATGTACTGAAAATTTAGTAGACATGTACCAACATGGAGGATCGATCTTCTTCTGTTTCAGTCATTTGTAGCGCCCGCGTATACGCCACACAGTCGATCACCTATATAAGGCAAACAAATATTGAAATCGAAATATACTTTAAATAACTAGATCAATAGAAAAAAATCAAATACAGTGACTTACGGTCCCACTATTAATGTTAGCTGCTAGGAGCAAGGTCAACATATGTTGCCTATTTATATACTATTTTTCAAAATTCAGAACAACCTGACCAATGTGCAAAACATTAGTGCATTTCTTTAGCGCCAATGTAATACATTGTAACATTATTATATTATTACAATAATAATTACTATTACCTCACATCAGAATCTGTATTGACCAGTTTTCTAATAATTGTTTTCCCATCCAAAGGTTTTTTCCTACGGAAGACTCGAATTGGTCTTCGTTTCCAACGTAGTACATCATCGCCATCAATATTATCATCATCGCTAATGAGATCAACTGTGTCCGAGGCATCAACACTTTTGTTAGCACTTTTATTGTCACTGTCGTTGAAATTCAAAACCTTCGGTAATAACAATCTGTTTCTAGACAAACTTGTTTGTTTGGATGAATTCCACCCCCTTTCCTCACTGTTATGCTTTGTGGATTTCGAAGTGGGTTTTTTGCAAAGACCACCCTCTGTGTAATCTCTAATTGTTGAAAAAACCCTTGTGTTAAAACAATTAGCAAATACCCCCCTATGAAAATTAGTCAAAATCAATAAAGTCCCTGCAAGCTGACCGTGCGTTGCACTCGCCATGAATGCGACTGGGGTTTCTTTTCTTGACCCGAAAATACCTAAATACGGCATAATTTATATAAGTACTAAAATGTTTTTTTTAAATTTTCAATTGTGTCCTCCATATGTTCAATTAAGCCCTCTTCAACCTCAAGAACAACAACTTCTTTACCGTGAATGTTTTCAGCAAAAACCATTAACCAAACCCAGCTTTGAGCCTGAAGTTCATTTGTATTCCAAATCCAATAAAAATAAAAGGGAAGAAAAACGGATCCTCAAACTTTTTCGGCACAACCCAGAAAAATACAAAAACATTCAGAGCATTTTCTTCCAATTTCTGAAACTTAAGTCGTATCTGAAAAATAAGAAGAATGTCAAAATCGAAGAATCCTTTCCAGCCAAACTCGAAGCCGACTCTCTGGATCCACCCCCGCTACTGCCGCGCCGCCGCCTTTTAATGCCACCACCGCTTCTGTAAATTCTGAATCCAAAATTTCCATCCACCGAAATTGTCGTCCTTACATTTTTTTCTTCCAATCTACAAAAAGGAAAAAAAAACATCTCCGCCCACCATTATCAGCCAACCATTCTTCACCATTCTTCACGGGACTCCTTTTCCTAGTGAGCCAGAGACGTCCTGTGAAGGGGGAGAGAAGATGACAAGATGGTTTGGACCCATTTGGGTGATATTATTTATTTATTTAGATCAATTGATTTTTTTACATTTTATTTGTTTAAAACTGACATATTATTAAATACTTATTGGGGGTAGTTTCATTATTTTCATATAAGTCAACCATCAAATTTAAAGTTAGGGGCGGTGTGCTTCGTAAAACACAATATATGGGGTTCCTTGCTAATATTTT
This sequence comes from Erythranthe guttata, assembly GCF_000504015.1. Next base: position 901,354 of record NW_012193374.1, on the reverse strand, counting down.
TAACATGAGGACTTTTTCGGCAATTTGAGATTACACAGGGGGTTTTGTGCAATTAACTCATTTCGAAGTAGATCCCCGATTATTCATAGATGGCGTGCGATCCAATTTTACGGATTGTCTAATCAGCAAATTGGGCAGTGTCTCGCGAATTGTCGATTCTACCATTTGCGGGATCTTAGTTAGCCATCTCTGGGTATTCGTGAAAATGATACTAAATTCCTCCGTTTCTCTCCCTCGCGAGGTCGTAGTATTATTCGATAATATTGTTCGAGTAAATTTATCATCGATGTCAAAATTGATGACGTTGTTGCAATTTCAGAAGTCCAGTTTATGTTGCTCCTGGCGGCGGTGGCCCTGATTTTGTACAACTATTCTACGGATAAATATGTGATCTACGACCAGCGTTGATTGATGTTCAAAGCCGTTGTTGTCGTTAAACTTGTGTGAATTTGTCGGAATCGAGGAATCAATGGACTTTATTTCAGTGGTCTCGAAAGTCAAAAGCTGAAATTGAATTTTATGGTATGCATAATAATTTAGTGATTGAAGAAACACGTTGTCAACATTTTCATATAAATATTTGATGTTATGAAGTCATAATGATTTTACCATTGTGTTCTCGTAGTCGCCATTGGTCATCAGCTCTTTGCATACACACCTTCGACAAGTGTTGTATGAATGGGACTTCTTTGTTAAGATCTAGGGAATAATTTGAACGACTAAAAAACACTTTTCCCATGTAAATTACCTTCATCAATGTCATTTTTTTTATAAGTAAATTAAATTGCATTAAACATAAAAATTTAAATTGTCAATAATGGGGTATCCCCCATCGCAAAAGCAAAAAACGGCAACAAATTAATATCAACAACATCATTCCAACATCTAGAAAAAGACCATTTCGCAAGGTTGTGAGCCGCGAAGTTTGTATTTCAAGAGCAAAACTTGAATTTCCATTTTGGCCAAAGAAACCAAAATTTTCTAATTTCTTCAATCAAAACCTTGGTCGATCTGTGAATAATGGCAATGTTGTCGTTGATGAATTGCACAACATCCAAAGAATCAGCTTCAAAAATCACTTTATCCAAATTTGCATTAATCGAAAAGAGGCAGGTATCATGAATGGCGTAAACTTCAGCAAAGAGAGGATCAAGGCAGTGATGGAAGGATGAGTGGGCATAGACAGTGGAGCCATTAGAATCTCTTATGATGAAAGCAGAGGAAGCAATTCCATCCTTAAAGCAGCAATCCGTGTTAGTTTTTAGCCATCCAATGGGAGGTTTGGACCATGAGTGGGTAAACTTGTTTCCTGCTGTAAGTGAGCTAGATAGTTGGCTATTCCAGTGGGAAATAGCACTTGAGGTGGCCTTTGCCAAATAAACCTGAAGAGGAGGAGATGGAGAACCATGAGTAAGGAGATTACCATTATTCCAAATTTGATCCAAAAAGACTGTCAAGTAAACAACAAATTCCTCTCTAAGTTGATTTGAAGGGAATAAGCCATTATTTTTTTTAAACAATGAAAGAAAATCCAAGAAGAAATTGGTTCATCTCTAAAAGGCACCAGACTAAGATTCCATTTGGATATGAACCACATTTGCTCAATATAAGTGCATTTTAAAAATAAATGATTGGTAGATTCAGGTTCAAAACCACATAAAGGACAGAGGATGCAACTAATAGGCATGAAAGAGTTAAGCTTGACTTTGGTGGGAAGGACATCATTAATAATTATCCAAAGAAAAAGCTTGTGTTTGTTATGAATTTTGGCATTTCAGAGGGATTTCCAGCGAAAAAATGAAGAATGACGAGCATGGGAGATTCTAATGCCAATAACAGTAAGGTAAGAGCTCTTGGATGAGAAACTCCTGACAATGAGGGAGACCAAAAGAGCTTCTTTGGTTGGGAGATAGGATAAATATGAACTCTCCTAATCTCCTTGACAATATGTGATGGAAACAACTCACTTAAGAGGTTTATGTTCCATGAATTTGAATTTTCCAGAATAAGACTTCTAACCAGAAGGATGGAGGAAATTGGGAGGGATAAGTGGTGGAGAGGGGACGGTTTAAAACCAGCAAAATATGGGATCCAAGGATCATCCCAGATAAGGACATCTGAGTTTTTTTTAGATAGAGAAGCACGCTCCTTTGTGAATGAGAGCTTTGGTTCTAACAATGTCTTTCCAAATCCAAGAAGAATTTTTAGGAAAAGAAGAAGAGCTGGTAAGAAAATCCTGCATTCTAAGGTACTTGCTTTTGAGCATTTGAACCCAAAGCTTGTCAGAAGAAGAGGAAAGAGCCCAGGCAAGTTTTGAAATAAGAGCCTTATTTTTGTCATACATTCTCCTGAAGCCCAACCCTCCTACTGATTTGGAAGACACAGAGTCCCAATTTTTAGGCATGAAAGAATTCACATTGCAGTTTTCCCCCCACCAAAATTTTCTAATGGATGCATCAATTTTGAGACATATGTTTTTAGGAAGGAGGAAGACAGACATGTGGTATGAAGGAATAGCATGGGCAATAACACTAACAAGAACAGTTCTACCAGCTTGAGAAAGAGTCTTAGCTTTCCATCCACTCAGCTTAGAAGAAATTTTTGAAGCAAGATCATTAAGCTGCAGTTTTGGATTTTGGCAAACAGAAAGGGAGGCCAAGATGTTTTTCTTTATTGGAGCACTCACCAAAATAGAGAGTATTGAGAATGGAGAGCGCGGAGTGGTGGGGGGTGTCACTGCTAAAGTGAACAAAATACTTCTTGGAGTTTGGGAAAAGGCTAGACCAACTAGAGAATTTATCCAAAAAAAAATTGATGCAAAAGGCATCTTCAACAGAGGATCTACAAAAAAATAGTTAAATCATCAACATACAACAAATGTGATAAGGACGGAGAAGTTCTGGAAATTTTTATCCCTTTAAACTGATTTAAGTTTTCTTCCAGATTCAACATTCTAGATAAGAGTTCAGTGTATAGAACAAAGAGAAATGGAGAGAGAGGAACTCCCTGTCGAATTCCTCTAAAAGGGTAGACCAAATCATGTGGCGATCCATTGATGAGAAGTGAGAAAGATGAGGTGGAGATGCATTGCGGGATCCAACCTGAAAATTTCTTACAAAAGCCAAGATTAGTAAGAACAGATTCCAAAAGGCCCCACTCAACTCTGTCAAAAGACTTTGCAAGATCAACTTTAATAGCCATAAATCCTTTCTTTCCTCTCTTTTTGTGAAGGTAATTGATAATTTCTGGGAGATAATATTGTTTTCATGGATATTCCTTCCAACTACAACGGCCATTTGGAGAGGTGAAACGATAGAGGGCAGAAATGGCTTTAATCTATTTGCTAGGATTTTGGAGATAACTTTGTAAATGACATTGCAAAGAGATATGGGCCTGAATTGTTCAACTTTGAAGTGGTGGGGGAATTTTCGGAATAAGAGCAATAAAGGTGTGGTTCAAGGCTTTGAGCAGATGATCATGTTTAAAGAAGTGTTGGATAGTAGCAATTAGAGAATTTTTGGTAGTTTTCCAGAAGGTTTTGTAGAAAAGAGGGGATAATCCATCTGGTCCGGGATGGATGCAAAGGAGAAAATAATTTTCTTGATATCGGAAGGGGTTGGAATGAGGCACATATCAGTATTGTTCTCGGAGGATATGATGGGAGGGAAAAGATGATCCAGGTGATCATGATAAGGGGGATTGGCGGGGTTGTGGTCAGACTTGAAGAGCTCTTTATAGAAAGTGGAAAAACAATCTCCAATCTCGTTTCTTTAAAAAACAAGATTATTATTCATATTCTTGATAGAGATGATCATATTTGTTCTAGCATGGATAAGGGTGGTAAGGTGGAAGAACTTGGTCTTTGCGTCGCCTTCCTTAAGACATTTTTCCTTAGATATTTGCACCCAAAAGATGCCAGCTTTTTTGAGCCAAATATCCAGGTCAGTTTGCAAACCTTTTTCAATTGCAAGATTTTTGGCAGATTGATCACTATTTTGGATAGCTTGGATCTTCTCTGTGAGAGTAGAGATTTTCTCCTTGTGGTTGCCAAAGTGAGAGACATTCCATTTCTTAAGAGCAGATTTAAATTTTTTATTTTGGAGTGGATTCAAAAGTGAGGAGAGCCACTGACAGGGTAATTCCAAGCATCTTCCACTGTACTATAACATGAATTATCATCAATCCACATAGCTTCAAATCTGAAGGGTTTAGGACCATTGGATGAGTCAATAGAAATGTTGAGAATAATTGGGCAATGGTCAGAAGCTATTGCTGGGAGATGGACAATACTGGAAAATGGAAAAGAGGTGCACCACAGAGAGTTTGCAACACCTCGATCTAATCTTTGTTGGATGTTAGTCCTACCATCTTGCTTGTTGCTCCAAATGTAAATAGAGCCATGAAATCCCAAATCAATCATACCTAATGAGTTTAGGTCAGCCAAAAGGGAATGATTTGAGGAAGATGCAAAGGGATTTCCAACTTTTTTTATTTCCAATTGGGAGGTAAGAACATTGAAGTCTCCCATAATTAACCAAGCATCAGGATAAGCATCAGAGATGGTAGTGAGCTGATTCCAAAAAGTTTGCTTACCAGAACTAGAACAGGGGCAGTAGATACCCGTGAATTGACTGAATGGGAGGTTCGGATAACATGAAATAATAACATTTATGAGAAAGTTGTTTTGGAGGGTGATGTTCACAGAGACTGAGGTGGTCGATGCTAGGCAAAGGCCCCTTGCAAGACCAATAGGGAGAACAAAAGAGTGCATAGTGAGGGACAAAGAGGACAAAACTTTAGAAATGAGAGAAGTAGAAGATGTATTGGTTTCGGAGAGAAAAAGAATGTCAGAAGAAAAGGAGAATAAGAGCTGTTTCAGAGCCCTTACTGCCTTGGGTTTACCCAAGCCTTGGCAGTTCCACGATAGAATTTTCATGGGAATTATTTCATAGACCCCTGTGGGTCGTTGGAATCAAATTCAGCAGATTTGTGTAGAATTGAGGTAACCAAGTTGGACGGATCATCGGACAATTCAGATATCGTAACTGAGTTATTACAAGATCTGTGGAAAGTTGGGATTCCACTAGATGATCTCCTGATGTGTAGGATTTTTCTTTCCATGTTTCTCACAGATTGAGGTAAGATAGACACTTCATATGTTGCATGCATTTTCCCTTGCTCATTGAGGAGAAGGTGGTGGGGAGAGTAATTTGAGTTTGAAGATGATGAGTCATCTGAGGATAGGCTTGTAAGGACATTTGTGTATGGGGAAAGGTTCTAGAGAGGAAGGAGGAAATTTGGTTTATTGGGGTTTGCGGATTGGGAATTACGGCTATCAACACATTTAATAGAGATGGAGTTCAAGTTGGGTAATAATAACTTTGATTTTTTACTCGATGGATTATGAGATAAAGTTATTTCCTTTTTTTTGTGCGTCATTTAAAACTAAGGGAGATATCATTGGCCCAATATGAGAGGGGACATTAATAAATGGACAATTGGCCCAAGTGTTTGACAATTGGCCCAAATTCCACTCAAATTCAGGCGGGAAATTTTGGGCAGCAGGCAAGCAAGGATATATGCCTTGGAAAGTGAGATCTATTTTTGGATACATACTAGTCAAAGTGATGGTCTGCTTATGAGAAGGGTTATTATCACTGTCTTTTCCCATTAATGAGGGTTGCATAAAATCTGCAAAAAAAATTTTGAGGGCGGGAAAGAAATGTCTTTTCCTGACATACCAAACATATCTTGTGACCAATGAGGATGGGCCATGTGGGCTTTTGGGTTTGAAGGGGTAGGAGTAGTAGGGTTTGCAGTGTGGGATATTCTGATGGGAGAAATTCCGGCAATCTGAAAACAAAGTGGGTTTGAAGGGGTAGAAGCAGTAGGATTTGCAGCGTGGAAAGAAGAATGGAGGGGTCTATGTATGTGTTGGTTATCTGCTTTGAGCCAGGGACCAAACATGCAATTAGATGATTCATCTTACCTTCACCTGGAGTGTAATTACAGTTGATCATTTTATGGCCCAATAAACCACATAAATAACAAAACTCGGCTAAACGTTCATACCTGATATCAGACCGAATGGCAGTTCCTTCTTGGCGTGGAATGAGAACACAGTCAACAAGGGGACACGATGTGTCGAAAATGATTTTTATACGAAGGTGTTTTTTCCACTTGTGACTGGTTGTTTGGAGGTCAGCTTTTAGAAACTGGCCTATTGAGTTAACAATGACTGTGGCTGACTGAATGTTCATCAAACACACATGAAGACTAGAGGCTTGGATCCAAAATACAGTTTTGGTCATGTCTATCTTGCCGAGGGATTTATCTGGAGGCCGGAGTTGAATAATAACCTGGGCATCTCTGAATGACCATGAAAGGTTGAGATTTTTGGTGATATTAGCATGGGATTCAAAGATAAAGGCAACTGAGTGGGAGTCCAGATGATTGGTGGCGTATCTACTTTTAGGGTTCCAATCTTTAATCATGGTATTTTGAAGGCTCCAAAATTGACATTTTTTTCAGAAAGGACTTTTGCAATGAGAGTGTGTTCTTCTTTGAAGTTAGCATTAACTGCTTCAGATGAGTCATTGTAGACAAGTTTTTTGGTGTGATAAATGAGATCATTTAATGAAGATGATTGGTCCATTAAATGGAGATGAGGATAAATAAATGCAGAGGAGAAAGAGAGGAAAAGAGGAGAAAGAAAGACTGGTAAAGGGAAAAGAAGTAAAAGAAGAAAATGAGAGGAGGATGAATACAAGAATTCAAGATTTGAAAGGAACTTCCATGTCCACAAAGGGAGAGTTCTCAAGAGAGAGAAAGTTTTCAAATAATGTAATTTTTGGGATATATATATATATATATATATATATATATATATATATATATATATATTATATGAACAAATTGATCATGTCATTAGTTTGGGTTCAATTTGAGAAGGATTTGAAATCTGAACAATATTGTTTGTATTTATCTTATTAGATTTTTGTATCATATATTTGTTATTATTGAATTTGTAGCTACAAATTAATCATGTGATTAGTTTGGGTTCAATTTGATGAGGATTTGGAATCTGAACAATTTTATTTGGAGTCGTGTATTTAGATTTGTGTATTGTAGTATTGTGATTATTGTGTTTACAGGTACAAATTGATCATGTGATCCATTTGGCATCAATTTGAGAAGGATTTGGATTATGAACAATTTTGTTTTGGACTCAAGTAATTTGATATGTATAGTACGACTGTTTTTTATTTCAGGTTTTGTTATGTACATATTATGACATGTATTATTAGCAATTGTGTATTAACAGTTGTAATGCGAGATGTATAAAGAACAATTTGTTTACATTTTTCGTATAAATAATCAGAAAATTCATCACTCTATGTTTTCATGTTGCGGTACTAAGAACTTGCATTTAACAAGGTCTTTTTTTTTAGTTATGAAAAATAACATTATATTAACTCACTCAGAAGCAAACTCTAGGGGGAGAGAAGACCGCTCACAACCCAATAGAATATTCTTAACTAAATCAAGAGCCAAATTATTACCCAAGCGCTTAACGAAAGAAAATGAACAATACATAAAATAACTCAAAATAAGAAAACGTTCATCCATCAGTGCCCCCAATGATGAGGTTGATGGCTCGCCTTGCCAGAGTGATTCGATAATCGTCAGATTATCTCCTTCAATCATGATCGAACTCCATCATTTTTCTTGAGCAACACGAATAGCATGAAGAACCGCATATGCCTCTCCATCGACTACATTTGGTCTGCCTTCCATCTTCTTCACTTTCCACAATATTCACGAACCCCGATGGTCTCTCGCCATCATTGAATTACCGTAATAATCCTTAATCGGTGGGAATGCAACATCTACATTAATCTTAATGATACCTGCCATGGGTGGGTTCCAAGTCATTACGTTGTTTGGTTGCCGATTTCTTTCGCCCAGATTTTTTGCTTGGCTATACGCGCCAAGATATGCTGCGCTCCAACTTGTTGTCACCCAGATCGGAACCCCCCATTGTCCGTGTAACTCACGATTCCGATTGTCCCAGATCTTCTACATTATAACCACAACATAGAGGAACAGCTCAGACGATAAGGATACTCGAAGAAATTCAACCCAACTCCACACAGCTGCATGAGTATCAAAAGTAGATAGTTGGTAGAAGTTGCTGCCCAAGTTATTGTACTTTGCCACATTCAATAAATGCATGCAGACTAGTCTCCTCCTCTTGCAAAATGGGCAATAAGGTGATGAGACTACCTTATGCCGGAATAGCTCAACATAGCAAGGAAGAGTCTCTGAACATGCTCGCCAAAAGAAGGTTCTTACTTTTGGCGAAACTTCCAAATTCCAAATTTCCTTCCATCTTTGGTTCGACCCCCCACTACTTGCCCCAACATCAGCTCCCTCAATGCCCATGTTTATCACCGAAAGAACGAGATGATAACACGATTTAACGGAGAAATTACCATCCTTCGAGAAGTGCCAAACCATTTTTTCCTGCGCAAGGGAGCTGCCAATTGTCACAGCTAGAATCCGATCTCGATCCACTGGCCAAAAGATATTCGATATCAATGGGGTATTCCAAGTTTGAGTGGTTTGATCGATAATCCACCGAGTTTGGGTAAGCTGAGTTCATTGGTCTACGAGTGAGCACCCTTCTAGAACCCTCATCCATCAACCAGCAGTCCGCCGAAAGTGAAGTATTCTTCCCATTTCCAATCCGAATTCGAATTCCAGCTTCAAGATAGGGATCGCTTCAACAATGTTGATGGTCTGGTTCCCATTTCAGCCGTGAACACGTTTCCATTGGGAAAATATTAAAACACCTGCTTGGCGAGAAGAGCAACATTAAAACACCTCAGTTCCCGAAATCCAATACCCCCAAAATCCTTCGATTGGCATAGTTTCTTCCATTTAATTCATGGAATGCCCCGATTCATCCCGGATCCCCACCAATATCTTCTAATAGCCGTTTCCAATTCATGCAGTAGACCTTTGGGAAGCAAAAAGCAACTCATCACGTATGATGGAATCGCTTGTAAAACAGACTTAATAAGAACTTCACTCCCAGCACTCGATAATCGTTTCTCCCCCCAACCCTTAATTCGACTCCAATCCTATCCCTCAAATATGAAAATATTTCTCTCTTGGTCTTACCCATAGTGGTCAGCAATCCTAGATCCTTCTCATGTTGGTCAACCACTTTGAATCCAAGTAGTTTATGAAGAAACGGCTTCTTATCCGGCGATGTTGAAGGGATGAACATCATAGTGGATTTGTCCAAATTGATCTCTTGCCCCGAAATCCTTGCATACTGGCTTAAGATGCTCTTAACTGTCGCTACATCATCATCGGTTGCCTCGCAGAACAATAATGTGTCATCCGCGAAACATAGATTCGAGATTACAGGTGCTGAAGGGGCAATTTGAACTCCATGTAAATTACCCTCCTCCACAGCCTTATTAATCATAGAGATAAGCGCCCCCTACAACAAATAAGAAGATACGGGGACAATAGATCACCTTGAAGTAAACCCCTTCTTGGCAATAGCGATCCAAACTGGGAGCCATTAAACAAAAAACAAAATGAGACAGTCTTAACACACAACATAATAAGGGCAACAAAATTCGGCGAGAATCCAAAACGAAGAAGATTTTTTCTAAAAAAACCATTCAATCGATCATATGCTTTACTAATATCCAATTTAATCGCCATATGATTACTTTTCCGCACATACTTTAACCTGATAAAATGATTCACTTCAAATTCCACAAGGACATTACCTGTTATAAGTCGTTTGGGGACAAAGGCGGATTGGGTAGGTGAGATTAGATCACTCAAGAAGGGTTTCAAATGGTTAGCAATAATTTTTTAACCCAATTTATAAATTACATTGCAGAGGCTGATTGGACGAAACTCAGGGATTCTCTCAGGTTGTTTGACTTTGGGAATCAAAATTATATAAGTTGAATTAATTGAAGGAGGAAGAACATGATTATTCAGAAAATTATGGACACATGAGATAATATTAGCACCAATGATATGCTAGTATTTCTTGTAAAATAGTACAGGCAAACCATCGGGCCCAGGAGAGCTAAGAGGAGCCATTTGAGAAATGGTTCGAGTTACCACATCTGATGTGAATTGCAGATTTAAGCTCCAATTGGTCTCATTGGTGATTCGAGGATCCATATGATCCAATACCTCATCTATCTTCGTAGCACTCGGATTGGTCGATTGGAATATTTGCTCAAAATAGTTCGACATCACTTGTTTAATTTCCTCCCCTTTTTTCCATTGCCCAAATTTATAACTGATTTTCTCCAAAGAATTAACCCGATTCCGAGTAGACGCTTAAGCATGAAAAAATCTTGTATTCCGATCTCCTTCTCGCATCCACTGAACCCTACTCCGTTGTCTCCAATATGTGTCCTCGTCCCCATAAATTTTATCCAGCTTTCCCTTAAGTTTATTAGCTTTTGCCAAAACATCATCATTTTGTTCTCCTTGCCGAATAAGTTCGAGCCAATCTTTAATAAAGGCAATTCGAACTTTCGGTTTTTGAAGAATGGTTTTATTCAAGTGGATTAAGGCTAGTCAACAACCCTCTACATTTGAGACAAAATCCTCAGACTGGTCAGCACCACCAAACTCAGTCCACCGATCTTGAATGATAGCTTCGCACTCCTCTCTTGTAGCCCAAAATGCCTCGAACCGAAATGGATTCCCTCTAAAAACCTTCCTGCTGATATTATGATGTGGGAAGACTAAGAGCGGAGAGTGGTTCGAGCCCATGCCATCAAGATGTTGTACTTGGGCATTAGAAAATAGTGTCAACCATGCATTCGTAACACAACACCTGTCCAACCTACATCTAACGGTGTGCGGAGCTTTCCAATTATTCGACCATGTGAATGAGAATCCACTAAATCCGATACCCACCAAGTTTCACTCTTCCAGCGACTCTCTAAATGCTTCAATCAGACAAGGCATAAGTGGGTTACCCCCTTGTTTCTCCGAGTTATCGAGAATTTCATTAAAATCGCCTCCAATCAGCCATGGCAACGAACATCTTGCTTTAAGAGCGGGCATTAGCTCCCATGACTGATTCTTTCTACTTTGATCCGCTATTCCGTAAAAACCCATTACTCGCCATTTACACTCTGGATTATGCCAACTAACTATTGTGTCAATGTGATTAAGTGATAGACACAGTAACTCAACAGTGTATCTTTGGTCCAGAGAAGAGCCAAATCACCTCCTTGTCCAACCTTGTCCACCGATACTACGAACAAATTCTATTTTCTTTTGAGCTTTTCTATATCTTATGATGTCCCTTTAATTTCCGAAATAAACACTAATTTGGGGTTATGTATATTTATTGTTTTCGAATTTTGACTTGCACAAATATTTCCTAGGCTTTGGTTCCTTCAAATTTAAGACACTTTAGTTAATATAAAAAGGCATAATTTGATATCACTCATTTACTTTTGTGAAAACAAAATATTAATTAATTCTCACTGTATTACTGTCAAGTTAATGCAGCATGAATTGGACCTTAATTAAAACTTAAAAAATAGTATACACAAATGAGTACTTTTATTTCAACCAATGCAAAATTATTTCATCAAACCCTAGTGCACTCCTTGTTTCATCTAACCACAGTCGACTAGATAAAATATGTTATCTAATAAAAATACTGTAATCCAAATGTCTTATAATAAACCAAAGGAAATCAATTGTCAATGCAACCAATCACTAATTTACACACAAAAAATGAATTATATTTGTGGTCTCATCTGACGTAAATTACCCAAATATGACGCGTTTAAATAAGAAGTCGAATTGTTGGTTCCTTCCTGCAACATACAATACAAGAAGTGCAAATTAATGTGACAGTGTTAAAAAATTTGTATTATATATACAATAATAAATATGACTACAAACATGCGAAGGAATCCCACATACCGAATTTGGAAATTGATGACGTTGAATACTTAAAAGAAGACTAGTATGTGATCCAACATAGTCCGGTGTGAAAAATTGCGATGTGCTTGAAAAATGTTGGACAAAGAGTCCTCGGTGACCGCATCACCACAACCGTCATCTTCTAGTGGGTCAATACTTGCCGAAGGTTGGTATTAACACTTACACGAGAAGCTTTAGGGTTAGGGTCACAAGTGGTGGTCTTGTGCTCAGGTTTCCTTCAAGATTCGCACAAAAACTAAATTAGTAACAAATATACGATATGAAATTTAATTAACATTGACAAAACAACACACTGTTGGGAATCGGGCACGTGTACGCAGTGGAAAACGAAAATTTTACATCAAACAAACAATTTAATTCACATAATCACATGCTTGATTCGTATTAAACAATTAATTGCGTACCTTAGTGCTTCCAGCGATAATTAAAAACAACCACATGCGTATTAATTTAATCGATAATAAATCATATAGCATGCTCGCAGTAAATCAAGAATATCATACAAACGATAACATATAGCAATTCGCGAAAAACATACTGTGAATATAAACATATAATTTAATCTAATTAAATTAATACCTAATTAAAAACGGATCCGAAAAATACCTCTTGAAGAGTGAGGCAAGCACTCAGATCGAAGCAAACTGCCACGGAAACCAATCCGTGCAGTCGGGAGCAGCGGCGGCGGACGCGCTGGCAGCGGCGGCGCGTGTGGATCACGCACTATCTTCGGGCGGCGCGTGAAAGACGCGTGCGGCGTCTGCTCGGCGGATGCTTCTCGATGATTTGACTTCTTGGTCTTCCTCCTCTCGGATTTCACCTCGTATACCGAAATCAACTAACTACGTGGCTCTATACACGTAAAAGTCAGAAAACGGAAGAAAAAAACAAAAGGAAAATACTACCAATAGTATAAACGGCGCGTGAGGCCGACTCTGGCGACGGCGGCGGTGGCGGAGAAGGGGAGATCGGCCGAGGGTGTGAGAGAGAGCGGCTAGGGTTTTTCTAGTGTGTTGTGCAAGACCTATAAATCATGTATTTATAGTGTCTTGTATAAAAGCCCTAACGGGCTTAAGTTGAACCTGGCCCAACAACTTAAGTTCGTTAGTTTTTTACTCGCTCGTTTCTCATAACTCAATGATCGGAAAATTGTAACGATTACATTTTCGGAGTCATTGTAACATCCTCGTCATTACGAGTGCCAATTCTCGATTTCCAATTTCTAAAAGTGGAAACCTTAATTCAGTGGACTTTCTAAATTTGGAACTTCCCAATTTAGAAAGTTCACTAAGATGTTCGCCTATTCTTTTCCTTTTCTTATTCTCATTCATAATTCCAAATTACGAATGTTGGACTCAATCACATTGACTTCCAATCATGCAAAGATTAAATATTTTTATCTTTGACCGTTTATTCAAAGATCTCGAGTGCACGAGCAATGTGACCCTCGATGGTTCAGGTGTAAGCTAGCCGTGGGTCCACAACCCTTTGTGGTCTAAACTCGTCCCCTAGAGTTACGATTAAGATGAAGCTCGTTTCAACTTAATCACCCAACGAATCAAGATTGGTGTCTAGCAACTATGCGTCAAGATTCCCTAGATACAAATGAAGTGCCTGCAAGAACCTTTTGATATAGTTAACGTACAATATGATCCCTTTGATTCATATGTCCCGATTGAACTAGAGGCATTGATTCATCGAGACCCCCTTAGTAGTTCAATGATTGTGCGATCGTTCTAAGTGTTGTAATCGGTACGTGCATGACTTAGAGAATCGAATTCTCTAATCATCACTTAGTCAGCTCTGGCTAGAGACTTAGAGATTACAAACTATGAGTACACACAGGACAACTAAGACTATTCTAGCGATCGGATCCCCGACTACAATGCACAGACCTCCCACTAGATTTCGGACTGCACGAACACTGGCCCTTGGGGCGGTCCTCGGTGGAACTCAGGGACAGGTCACGATACAGCTGGTCCTCTAGTGAAGTCACGGTGATGTCTAGGTCATAAGGACTAATGGTGTACAACTATACCATAGATATTTCTACTCGATTATTGAGAACCGCTTAGAGATTTCTAGGGTGATGGAGTTCAGTGAACTCGTCAACTTACGAGCACCCACCTACGCATGCCAATATCACAATACAGTTTACTGATGAGATGTAGTACACATACACTAAGTGCTAGTCTCTTAATGGGAAAGGCCGATATCCTCATTGGTGGCGTAATCATTCGACTAGGAACACGTTTAACAGTCATAATACTAAAGTAAATATCTCACGATCCTAAAAGATCAATTACTAGTACTTTTAATAACTGTAAGGACTATATCTATGTTTGAAACAAGGGACAAAGATATAGAATGTAGGTGTTTTATCATTAATACGAAAAATGATTATTTGTTACAAGAATAAATAGAAAGACCACAACCACAAGTTGGCTTGTTGGTCACCTACTCTAACACACACTTACCTGCATAATACGCAAAAATGCTTCTTCACTTTTGATCCACCCTTAGGAACAATGTTAGCGGGATCCCCGACATTTGGGACATGTCTGACACTTTCAATGGTTCCTCAACGTCATCACGTTCATCATCATTAGTATCATCATTATCATCATCATCACCATTGTCATCACCCGAAGCCTTCTTCAATAACTCTATCATCAATTGTCATCTTAGCATGCCCAACAACTTTATGGTTGTTTGTATCCCAGTCTGAGAAACGAGATGTAAGGTTCTTGCCGATGTAAACAAACTACAGAGGATGGGTACTCTTAACAGGAAATTTAGTAGGTGTCAAATTCTTAAAACCAAATAACAAATGGCGACAAACGATACCATTGGATTCGAGCATTTTACATTCGCATTGGAATTCTTCGTTGCCCAAATCAGCTACGGTGGTAAATGTAATAGGCCTTGCCTCGCTATGGTCTTCAAAAATGAATGTGTGCTGATTAACATGTACACTTTTGTTGAGTATAAGTATGTTTGCCTCCTCCTTCAACTCATTTACTATATAATCGAATACGACTCTAGTGCAGATGCGACCAGCATAGTTCTCAAGACCGCTTTTAATAAGCATGTACGCTTAACTTCTTTTGGTGGATTGTCATATTCCTTATGCAATACATGAAACCTCTTTCGAATCCTTTTAAAAAAAACTATTGTTGTACTGCCTAAACAAATCTGTAAAGCTAAAACCAGGATGCACTTTCTGTTTTAGTGAAGCGTTCATTGATTTTACACGTTGCGTGCTCCTCATCATACAAAAGAACTTGCCTCGAAAAAATGCTTATGCCCATAAATGACGTTTTGAGTATATGTACTGTATCCATGGATGATCGGCAACACTAAATTTGGCTATCGATGTAGACCATTTAACTTCGAATTGGGCCACCGAGCATGGACTTTTATATTTGTTTCGGCATTACGTGAAATATGCCAGCAACCAAGCTGATGAGTTGCTTAAGGAAACACATCCCTAATGGTTGCGTACATTGCCGCGTCTTGATCTGTCAAAACAACTAGGGTTGCTTTCATTTCATGAATTTTTGAAACGTTTGTAGCAACCATGTGTTTTGTTGAGTCATCTCTTTGTACATAATAGCAACCTCGAAAATATATGTACACAAATGAGAGTTGACTCCGGATAACAATACTACAGGAAACCTGTACATGTTGGACTTGTAGGTTCTATCAAATAGCATAACATCACCAAATTGTTCATACTCGACTCTTGATATCCCGTCACACCTAAAAAATCTTGTAAGTGCATTGTTTGCGTCGACAATGTGCAGGTACATAATTGATTTATCTTTTAACTTCATGTCATTAAGTAGACCCAACATAATGTTTGCATCCCCTCCTCCAATCATTTTCAACCTTTCACCATTCAGGTAGTTGTACGCATCCTTTCGATTAAATACACGCGTTTCACTCCCTGCACGTAGTTCATCTAAAAAGTCCATGACGTGACTGGGTATCAACCCAACATCACTCATGAATTCCAACACCTACTTTGTATCTTGACTCAAGACTCAATAATCTGCACGCAATATTTATTTAAATAAGTGTACAGTCAATTCAATTTACAGGTGCAAGTTTGATACATAAATAAAAATATCATAACAATATGTAAGGATATCAATATAACAGTAAAATTGGAACGCTTAACAGTTAATTCAAGATTATCTATTGCAACGTAGAATATGACTTGTATCGGGAGTTACCAAGGGGTGACTGTGATCTGGATCGAATGTAGTCACTCTATATCTTCCGGTAGAATGATCAAGTGCAACACGGAATTTGGCAGGGCATCCACACCGCATCTTGTCTTTTGGTTCATGCACTCGATCATATTTCTTAATGCGTGTGTCACGATACCCAACTCGAGAGCAAACCCAGACCCTATTCATAATGATGTTTGAATCTTTGCTCTTTCTTTTCAGAGAGTTCTTGCGAACGTCAAATTATGTTAACTGGTCGTACCTAATATAATATTGATCTGCTTCATGTAGATCAGTACAGGTCAATAATTTCATGCGTTTAATTAATTGCAGACGATCGTCGTTCCCGTCTTTGTCACCGGTGTTGCCTTGTAAATTGAAATTGAACACACTTTCGTCTTCGTCTTCGATATTCCTTTGTGAATTGCAGTTGGAAGACCTTGAATCTTTATTAGATGACGAAAACCGACCATCAATGTTATTCTCTATGCAAAAATATGGAATTAAAGTGACAAAAATATTATGGATTTCGACAAAAACTCTAAATATTGAAATACAAGTAACATACCAAATTTTTCGAAATTAGACATCCTTAAATAAGCTTTTTTTTGGAAGAAATAATCGTGTAACGATGCGCCACTTCAAATTTTTAGCAAAGTAAGAACCAATTAATTAATGGCGAAAAAAATTGAAGATGAAATACCGATAGAAGAGGTTAATTGATCGTGAAACTGTAAGACCAGATTTCAAAATTGAAGATGGAGAAACGAATTTTATTTGGAGAGAGGGTTAGGGAGATAAATCAGGATTACTATGAAATAATATCGATTATCTTTTTTAATACCTTTGAGTATAAGGGTATGATTGACTTTCACAAAATTAGTAATAAATAAAATGAAATTGTACAAAAAATTTCAAGTGTAACATAGACATTTCATTGGAAATTTACTATTTTCAATTTTTTTAATGTAATAAGTGAAGGAATGATATTTACGATAATACATAAATCATGAAAAATTCGGCTATGTTGATAGGACATGTGGCGCTATCTGGGAGGCCTATCTCATATGATTCGTGTTGCTGAGATCTCACACTAGAAGGTCTCAATCTTTTTAAGGGTTTTTTATGTGAAAGTTCCTACGCACCTTTATCAATATAGGTTCATGTATTTTTTTATGTTTCGTTAATATGTCCACTCCTTCATCATGTATTATAAATAAAGGCAATCATAATATTTATGACAAAACTATTCACATCTCTTTAAACCCAATTTCTATTTGTAAACTATAATTTAACTCCATCAATTTTTTTTTCCTAAAATCCAGATTTCATTTTTTTCTTCTGAACTTTTTTTTTTTTTTTTTTTTTGCGGTCGGAGATCGGCATTGAATTATTTTCTTTATTTTTGAAAAATAGAATTCTCATCGCGGACTGAAGGTCAACTACAGTAATATTATTGTGGTTGACAATTAAATTTCATGTACTATTATCTTGGGAAAAAAGAATTATGGGAAAAAAACAATTCAAAAAAAAAAAGTCAAAACACCGGAGACCGACGATCAAACCCGGTCGGTGGCCGAAAATAAAAAGTTTAGGAAAAATATTCTAAAAATTGCGAAAATGGAGGTTAATGTGCTTTATTTATTAAAATCTGAGGTCTATGTGCAACATTTTTTAAGTTGGAACATTATGGATGAAATTGATGTATATTATATTACAACGGATATTTTGGATAAGAGACAAGAGAATGGATTTTTTTAGAATTGATATTGATCTGAATAAGAGTTCTAAATAAGTCCTCCTCCTTGAGAGTATAATATATACAATTCGCCAAATATAGTTATACAACAAATAGTCCTCCTCCTTGGGATTACTTTTACTGTGGGCAAATGGCAAAAAGGGACAGGACAAGTGACTTAAATGCACATTCGTCCACAAAAAAAAAAACAGTCTTTCAAATAAACTCATTCCAATGTCTTTAGTCTAAAATACCTTCCATAATATAATTCTAATCAATTCCATCAATTATGCTCTAACTTCCTTAATATTACACATTAACCCCGGATTTAAACAAATATATCACATTAACCCCCATTTTAATATTTTTTTGAAAAAATATATTTTTTTTTTCAGAAAATAATTTTTTTTCAGAACTTTTTTTTCCGGCCAAATTACGGCGTTGACCGCCGGTCTATGGCGTTGACTTTTTTTTTCTGAATTTTTTTCTCCGGCCGATCAACCACTGTTGACTTTTTTCCGTTTTTTTTTTTTTTGAAATTTTGTTTTTGCTTAGAAAAAAATATTTTAATTAATATTACTGTTTTGACTGCTAAATTACTGTCTCATACAGTAATATTACTATTTGAGACAATAATATTATGAATATTATTTTCCCGAACAGTAATATTATTAATATTACTGTCCCAAACAGTAATATTATTGCATGAGACAGTAATATTAAAGTCTAAGACAGCAAAAATGCAGGCCAAGACAATAAAATTAAGGGTAAATAGCACTTAACCCCCTTGTAGTTTGGACACTTTGCACATAACCCCCTTATAGTATGAAATTAGGCACATAACCCTCTTGTGATTTGAACATTTTGCACATGACCCCCTTATGCTATGAAATTAGGCACATAACCCCCATGTGGTTTTGATATTTTGCACATGACCACCTTATGGTATGAAATTAGGCACATAACCCCCTTGAATAGAAAACTGAAAAAGACTAAATTACCCCTAAAGTTTAGCCAAATTGCAACCATACCAACTGTTCGTTAGTTACTCTATCAAGTCAAAATTTCTTGATTTAATTTAAAAATAACAATTCTATAAAATGAAAAGCTTAATGTACTTTTTTGTAAAATGGAAAATATAATATATTATTGAGTTTTTTTAATTTTACAACGTAACACAAAAGGTATATAATACTAGTTATTGTACAATTGACAATTTATTCAATTTTAGAAACCAATTTACAAAATATTATATACTACAAATCAAATATAAAAGGATTAAACTCGATATAAAATTATGAACTATCAATTTCTTTGTTCAATTATAATTCGGTAAAATAATTCTACATATTTCAAAGCTTTAATATTATTATTAATTATGATTATTATTTACTATTTTCTATATAATATATAATATTATAGTTGTTGTCGAATTTTAATTTTTTAAGAAACAAAGTCTTTATTCTTTAGGGGTAATTTAGTCTTTTCCAGTTTTATATTCAAGGGGGTTATGTGCCTAATTTCATATCATAAGAGGGTCATGTGCAAAATGTCAAAACTACAAGGGGGTTATGTGCATAATTTCATACCATATGGAGGTCATGTGCAAAATGTCAAAACCACAAGGGGGTTATGTGCCTTATTTCATACCATAAGAGGGTCATGTGCAAAATGTCCAAACCACAAGGGGGTTAAGTGGTATTTACCCTAAAATTAATTAATACAGTAATATTACTGTCTCAGACAGTTAAATTACTGTTGGAGAAGTAACTTAGCAGCAAAAACAGTAATATTAATTAAAATAATTTTTTTTTAGAAAAAACAAAATTTCAAATAAAAAAAGGGTCAATTATCAGTTAAATTACTGTCTCCCACAGTTAAATAACTGCTGGAGACAGTGATTTAGCAACGAAGACAGTAATATTAATTAAAATACTTTTTAAAAGAAAAAAATCAATTAACAGTTAAATTACTGTCTCCGACAGTTAAATAACTGCTGGAGACAATTTAGCAGCAAAGACATTAATATTAATTAAAATACTTCTTTAAGAAAAAAAAAGTTCAATTAACAGTTAAATTACTGTCTCCGTCAGTTAAATAACTGTTGGAGACAGTAATTTAGCAGTCAAGACAGTAATATTAATTAAAATATTTTTTTAAGAAAACACAATATAAAAATATATAAATAAAAAGCGCCGGAGATCGGCGGTCAACGGCGGCTGACCGGCGGTCTCCAGTGGTGGCGGGTCAAAATTGGTTATTTGGTGAAATTGGACTAAATTGGGGTGTAAATCATGAAATTGAAGTTGAATTGGGTTTCAATGAATTGGGGGTAATTTTGGTATATATAAAATAATTTTCCTTATTTGCAAATAAGTTTAAATGAGCTGAAAATATTTGAAAGACAAAAAAGTTGAATGTCCATTTTTTAATTAAGTGCCATTTTCATGAGCCTATTTGTCATTTGTCCTTTTACTATTTGTCTTTATTATTATTATTATTATTTTTTTGGCGTTAGGCCGATTGGGCTATCCGGTCCAAATAGTACAAAATGTGCTACATAGAAAGACTAGGTTCCATTAATTCCTCCTTGCCGGGCGAACCGGCAAGTGAGAACGGTGGACCGGGCGGTCCGGTCCGTTAAATGGTATCAGCCAGGTGGGACGAGCCCTTTGACCTCTCGACTACTTATCATTTTAATATGAATGCAGTTCCCCTTCTTCCTTGCTGTCCATGTTTGTTGGTTGTGTTAAAAAAAAATTAAAAAAAAAATAATAAAAAAAAAAAAAAAAAGAAAGGTGTTTTTGACCTTTAAATTATGAGGAATTTATTTAAAATTTTATATTACATCGCCCCTTATTTTTGATGAAATTAGAGTCACATATCATAGAAATTTGTCCACTTAATTATATGTAATTTTCTTTTGTAAATATTTTTTTTTTCAGCTGAATTTAACATAGATATGAGTCCAAATCAGCACTATCTTTTGTAATTTTTTTTTTTTTTTTGGCTGTTTGAATAAAG
Organism: Erythranthe guttata; assembly: GCF_000504015.1. The sequence goes on along the minus strand of NW_012193374.1, from coordinate 880,339 downwards.
AAAATAAGCAATAGTTGACTGGAACATCATGAATTTGACCAGCAATAGTTGGTGAGTGTTGCATATTTTTTACTTACATAATAGGAGTCGGTGGAAGTTAATTAATTTAATCTTTATTTAATTATATACACATATAATATAGTATCATCATATTATAAAGACACGAACAGCTGGAACTGTACAAGGCCAATCAAGAAAAAAATAAAAATAGTGAATGAGATTCCATTAATTATTCGTTGTGTCGTGAGGACCAAAGGCATAAAGTAAAAGAAAAAGACTGAGCTTTGCAGTTCAACTAATATATATTATACTACATTTATGCAACTATGCAAGAGCACAATGTACAACACCTTGTTCGTAAGAGTACACCTGCAAGACCACAATGTACAACCTTAACAAACACAATGTATAACACCTTGTTCGCAGGTCACCTTTTGGAGCACTAATAAGCTTTATCCTCATCAATTTGCACATTGCAATTATATCAAAAGTATGGAAATAATAGAATAGCCAAAAAAAAAAAAAACATTTCTTTTAGTTAATTGATAACCATAAGCTAGATCAAATAAAATATCCAACTATAATTCATATTGAAAGTTTGAAATAATTGAGAGGTTAAAATGATCTATGAACTTCTAACTATCCCATCTATGTTGCACGACTATCACAACCTCTTAACATTTCTGCGTTTCCGTTATATTTTTGAGCAACTAGTAATGTGTTTCAATGACAAATGCCGAACGACTTTTTATCTTTCTTAACTTTGTTATATATGGTTAACTAATCAATTGCCAATTTATGGTTGATAATAAT
>NW_012193374.1:773925-874513 GCF_000504015.1 Erythranthe guttata | reverse complement strand
TAATATATCCAAATTCAACAAGCGATTATTGTGTTTACAGTAATATTACAATAATAAACAGTAATATTATTACGTTACTCCGTGAATAACTCAAACAAAACAAAAAACCCAAAAAATAATAATATTGATGTTGTTGACAATAATATTATTGTGTTTACTGTTATTTTACTGTCAACGACAATAATATAATTACGTTGACTTGTCAACAAATCAAATAAAATAAAAAAAAAAACAACAAAAAATAAAAAAATAATAATATTACATTAATTTACTGTCAACGACAGCACAATTATTACATAAATGTATTGTCAACACAGTACAATTACGTTAATTAACTGTCATTGACAGTATAATTACGTTAATTTACTGTCAGTGACAGCACAATTACGGTCAACGTTTAGCGGCGGACGAAAAAAAAAAAAAACTTAAAAAAACACTAAAAAAATCAACGCCGGAGACCGCCGGAAACCGGCGAAAAAATCCGGAAGAAAAGAAAAGAAAAAAAAAAAAAGAAAAAAAAAATCAATGCCAGAAACCGGCGAAAAAATCCCAAAGATTTTTTTTTTAGAAAAGTCAACGCCGGAATCCGGCGGCAAAAAAAAAAATTTGAATTTTTTTTTTTTTTGAAAAAAAAACGTTTTGGGTCAAAATTGAATAATTTGTGAAATTTGGGGTCAAATTGAGATTAAATTAAGTTAAGGATGAAATTGGAGCATATTAAAGTATGCTAAAAAAAAAAAGACAAAATTGAAATTTTGTGGTCAAAATTGGATTTTTGTGGACAAAATTGATTATATTGGGGTTACAATTAAGAATTGTGTAAATGGTTGAGGGTAATATTGGAATATACATGAATGTTTCCTTTATTTATAATAAATATTAAAGGGATGGGCTTATTGGTGAAAGAGATATAGGCCCCTAAACGTAGAATAATAAACATGCTTGGTTTGGGGACTTATTCACAAAAACCCCATTATAGAAAATTCTTTTAGTTTATATTCTACTAAAATGTTATTTTTGTACTTCCGATAACACCTTTAATTAATTATAATAACTTAAACCCTAATTATTCTTCCGTCTCTTTTATTCTTCCATTCGAATCTCACCGTCCTCCCTCTACTCCACCACCACCTCCACCACCACCACCACCACCACCACCACCACCACCACCACCACCACCACCACCACCACCACCACCACCACCACACAACCCAAATCCAAGTGCCGTTGAAGTCCGCGTCGGAGACTATGGTGACGACGCAGGGAAGAGGATTATGTGGTAGCGGTATTTCTTCGCAGGCGGAGCCGTACGAGAATCTGGTGAGGTGAGTGAAAGCGAAGATGGAGCTAGAACGGCGGAGCGGCGTACGATGGAGGAGAAATCAATGCATTGTTGTTGGACCAATGGGAGAATGACTAACGGAGGGCAAGTTATGGTTTAATTTTGCTGCCTCTTGTCGTGAAGAAAATTGGGTTTGAATGGCTTTGTTTTGGTGTGTTTGGGTTGGTGGTGCGGATTGTGATTTACTTTGTTTGTAATAAAAAAAAGCATAATATGAAAGTGGGGTGGCGATGGTCTGGTGTGACGGCAGCATGGTGACGATGAGGACCAGATCTAGGGTTATTTGAGAATATTTAATGAAGGAGAACGCTAGTGGAGAAAATATGCGCAGGCTGGACCATTAATCGACTACGTTCAATAGTCGATTAAGTTTAATTGGCTATGTTCAGTAGTCGATTAAGGTTAATTGCTACATTTTATAATTCATTTTCGAATTTTTGGATATTGATCCCCTATTTTGCCACATGTAGTTGGACTTGGGGCACATCGGTGGTGTGTTTGTGTTCTTCCATTGTCAACCCATCGCCCGATTTGTATAAATCAATACATTTTTTGCATATTTGTTATTTTGTAAATAGTAGTTGATTTTTGTATTTTTAAGATGTTTTGTTATTTGTTTATGTTGGTTATTCGTTCGGATTTGTTTTGTTGAATCATATTGGGCATTAATTGACGTGATTATTGATGTCTTTGTTACATTTAGTAGTCAATTCATTGTTCAACCACGATTTTAGGAGTCGGTTTGTTAACCGACTATGTCTTAGTCGATTAATATCATAGTCGATTGGTACACTTGACAGAAAAAGAAAAAAAAAGGGTTAAAAAAACAATTAAAACATTAAAAAAATTAAAAGAATTAAAAATAAATAAAAAATAAATAAATAAAATAAAATAATAACAATAAATTAAAAATTAAAAATTAAAAATTAAAAATTAATTAGAAAAAAAAAGGGAAATGGGTGTGGTGGGAAGGAGATAGTGAAGGGCAATTTTGGAATAATAAACATACGAAAATTGAACATGGACTTTTCTCAAAGAGTGGAATGTCGAGTGGACCTCTCCATATTAAAAGAAATATTGAGGAACTTTGCCTTTTGATACAAATATTGAAGGGATCTCAAATAGCCCCTATTATTTATACATCTTTCATATATATTATCATATGGTAATCGAATAAATTACAAAATACTACATTATTTTTCTTAAAAGGCACCGAACATTGTTAAACATATCAATAGCGTGATTTGATTGCTAAAAAAATATGGGCATATTACAAAGCTCATCAAGGGTTTACTGATTCATAAAGGGGTTCACAGAAAAAAAACTTTTTTACAAAAAAATCCACATATAGTTCAGAGGTGTGTAAAAGACTAAAATAGCCCCTCACATTTTAATATGCTCCAATTTATCATTTAATTTAATTTAACCTCAACTTGACCCCAAATTTCACAAATTATTCAATTTTAACCTAAAACTCAATTTGTAGTACAATTTCGCCCGTCGCCGCCGTTGACCACCAATCTCCGGCGATGACTTTTTTTTTTCTCCCTGATATTTCTGCCGGTTTCCGATGTTGACTTTTTTTTTTTAATTTAATTTTCTTTAACATCTTTTTGTCCTGTTTAAACAACAATATTGTTGTGGTTGACAGTCAGATTAACTATATTACTGTTAAACACAATAATATTAACTATACTACAATTTAACATAGTAATATTGTTATATTAATCTCTAGCACTGTAATATTAACACAACAAAAGTCATTATTATTATGTAATAGAGTAATATTAATATTTTAATCGTTCAACAAAGGTAAACATAATAAAAGGCCAAAAGAATTAATATTGATGTGGTTGATATTACTGTCATCCACAGTAATATTAATGTAACAACAGTAATATTACCGTCAACCACAATAATATTATTGTGTTTACAGTAATATTACAATAGTACAAAGTAATATTATTACGTTAATCTGTCAACAATTCAAACAAAACCAAAAAAATAATAATAATGGTATGGTTGTCAGTAGTATTATTGTGTTTACAGTTATTTTATCGTCAACGACAGTAATATAATTGTGTTAACTTGCCAATAAATCAAACAAAAAAACCAAAAAAAAAAAAAAAAAAAAAAACCAAAAAAATAATATTATTGTCGTTCACTGTAGTTGTATTGTCAATGACAGTACAATTACTATCAACAATAGTATAATTACGGCTACTGACAGTACAATTACGGTCAATGTTTAGCGATGGAAGTAAAAAAAAGGGATAAAAAATTTAGGAAAAAAAACACTAAAAAATGTCAATGCCGGAAACCGGCGGCAAAAAAATAATTTCAGAAAAAAAAAAGTTAAAAAACAAAATCTTAATTGAATTTTTGTTGTCAAAATTGATTAAATTGGGGTTACAACTAAGAATTGAGTGTAAAGGGTTGGGGTAATTTTGCCATATACATTATTTTTTCCTTTATTTACAATTCATATTAAAAGGATAGGCTTATTGGCGAAAAACATATAATCCCTCAACCAAGAATAATAAAAATGGTTGGTTAGGGACTTATGCACAAAAACCCAAAAAATATACTGATTTTTAGGGGTGTGCGCGGGCCATAAACCCGCGGGTTCTATCAAAACCCGCCCTTGTCCCGTCAAACAACGGTTCTTGATTTTGAAGAACCGAACTTGTGGGTTTTTAACGTGTTTATGATAGGCGGGTCCATGGCGGGTTTGTAGTAGGACCCAACCTTTACGGGTCGAAACCCGTTATCGTCTAAACTATTTGTTTTTATATATAATTTATAAGTTTTACGGGAGAATAATTAGAAACTAAAATGAATAACCTAAAATTTTAAATTGAAACCAAACATAAATAATGTAAATGTCAAGAGTAAATAAAAATTAATATAAAACTAAAAATAACTAATTCATAACTTAAAAGACAAAATTTAAATAAAATAAATATAGCTTTTTCAAGCATAACCAACACTATTCAGCTCCATTCAACACCATTTTCTTCCTTTTTTTCTGCTGTGTGTTGACCGTTGTATATATATGTTTTTTTTCCTACATTTTCTTAGAGATTTTCATAATCTTTATAGCTATTACTTCCACAATTATAGTTTAGTTGATTTATGTATTTGATACACTAGAGATACTTTATTTATTCATTAATATTATTAATTTATTATACTATATAATGTAAACAAAACGACGTCGTTTTGTATGGCGGGGCGGGACGGGTTTCACGGGTATTAAAAAAAATTGAACCCGTCTAAGACCCAAACCCACGGTTCTTCACCATTTTAGGACCCAATCCTATGGATGGATCTATCCGTCCGGTCCCAACGGGGCGGTTTTTCACGGGTTTGACGGGTGTAGCGGGTTGATGGGTCCGACTTGCTCACCCCTACTGATTTTATAACATTTCCTTTAAATTATCAAACATGAGACTAGAAACAATTAAGAAATTATTAGGGTTCTTTTATCCAGAAGTCTTAACCAACTAACAACCTTTATTATTCTAGGTTCAGCTGTTATATCTCTTTCGTTAATAAGTTCATCCCTTTAACATGTATAGTAAGTAAAGACAAAATTACCCCGAATTCGTAATTGTAACCCTAATTGTAATAACACTAATTTAACCCCAATTTCAACAATTTTGACAAAAAAGTCCAATCTTGACCTTTTCTTTTCAAACTTATTTTCTGATTTGTTTTTTCTGCCTCTGGTTTTCGACGTTGATTCTTTTTTTTTCTCTTTTTTTTTCTTTTTTGTTTATCGCTTTCCGCCGTCGCTGACGGACGGTCAACGCCGATCTCCGGCAACATTGACTTTTATTTTATTTTTCACCCGCCGCTGACTTTTACAGTAATAACAGTATTGACAGTAAAATTACTGTAAACACAATAATATTACAGTTAAGCACATCAATATTATTATTTTTGCCCTTTTTATTTCTTTGATTTGTTGATCGGTCAACGTAATAATATTACTGATTACTATTGTTATATTAATGTATGACAATTATATTATTGTTGACCTCACTAATTAATATTACCATCCATCAAATCTATTTTTTTTTTTTACTTTTATTCTGTTTGTCTTTGTTGACCGATCAACATAATAATATTATTGTATTATACGATAAATTTATTATATAACATATTGATTTTATTGTATTAATATTATTGTGTTAGATAATAATATTATTGTGTTAAACAGTGATGTATAGTATTACTGTGTTAAACAGTAATATAGTTAATATTTACTGTTTTTACCTGTGCAAAAAAATAATGGAAAAAAAAGAATTCAAAAACGAATTTTCAAAAAAAAAAAAAAAAAAAAATTAAAAAGTTGATAGAATAAAAAAAAGAAAAAGTCAAGGCCGTAGGTGAACGACGGCGATAAAAAAAAAAAGGAAAAAAAAGTCAACAGTAGGTGACAGACGGTTGACTTATTGGGTTATGGTCAAAATTTAATATTTAGTGAAATTAGGGTCAAATTAAGGTTAAATTATGATTAAAGGGGAAAAATTGGACTATATTTAAATATGAGAGGGTATTTTTCGTCTTTTACACACCTCTGAACCTTGTGTCAGTTTTTTTTAAAAGTTTTTTAAGAGTTGGACCTAAATATGAATAAATAATCCAATATGAGCTTATTGCCTAGATTATTATTGTATTCCTTATTTCATTGTTAAAACATGACAAGAATAGGCATACAAATCACTCTCATTCCATTCCCCAACTTATTTCATTGCCATAATGAGGGTTGAATCAAAATTCTTGAAAACTTGATTTAATAAATTAGTTAAAAGATTTGAAATTCGACAAAATAATTAGTTTGGGGTGAAATAATTTGTTTATAAAAATAAATTAGACAACGTCGCTAGTGAGTTGTACAATTTTGGAGGAAAATTTGATCCTCAATGTTAAGCACCAAAAAGTAGGGGTAAGCATAAAAACCGAGAAACCGAAAACCGAACCGAAAACCGAAAAAACCGAACCGATATACACTGTCCCGACTTAAAACCGCATACACGGTAAATATTTTTTGAAAAATCGAAAAAATCGGTATGTGTATGGAGAATTTTTTTTTTGGCGAATCGATTTACCGAACCGAACCGACTTGGGAATACAAAACTACGTCGTTTGATAGATAGTAAAAATCGGTAAGTTTTTTTGATAATCAATGTGTCCACATTCAGATACTTACTCTTTTGATGTAGTTGGACTTCTTTTGTGATGGGATAATAGGTTTATTTTTTTGAAGATGACATTAATGACACCAGGTTTATTAGTTAATCTCATTATGTTTTTTTATGGCAGCAGGGTTTTTTTTTTCTTTTTTTTCCTCTTTTTTAATGGCAGTAAATTTGTTTTATTAGTTAATTTTGGATTGTTACTTGTTAATTTTCTCAAAAAAATGTGATAGAAGTCCAACTTCACCGTTAATCAAACATCGGTTTTATTCCGAACCGATTCGAACCGATAACGAAACCGAAAGCGAAAATAAACCGAATTGATACCGATATCGTTTATCGAAAATCGAAAAAAATCGATTAGTACCGAACCGAAAAAAAACCGACATACACGATTTAAAATATGAAAAACCGTTATTATCGGTACGTGTTTGGTTTATTGCAAAAACCGAACCCTACCGACCCGTGCACACCCCTACCAAAAAGTGGGAAGAATTTAATATATTATTTATATATTTACTTGTTATATTTTTGCAATAAAGAACATCAAGAACCTAAACCTAACGTTTCCATTGAATATACAATCATTTTTTTTGTGTGAAGTAAATAAACATTTATTTAGTAACTTAAATACTAAAAAAACTCATTTTGCTTTAGTTTGGAAAAGAAAGAGTAAAAAAAACCCAAACAACAAACTCCATGAATACTTGAATACATGTTTGTGTTTGTGGGAGTAAATAATATAAAGTGGGAAAACTTGATGCCCTCTTCCTTTGCTTTATCTGCAAGTACCCATAGTTGGTAATTTTTTGATCTTTTCTCTATTGGCAACTTAAGCAAAGACAAATGATGCTGTTTGACAGCAATGAAATGAAACCCTGCCCACATTCTGTTTGTTAAAATTACTAAGTGAAAATTTGGTGCTTTCTTCTCAATTTTAGCTGCCCATTTTCAGAATATCTCAAAAGGGCCCTGCAATTTTGCCTTTCTGGGGATTTTTAGCACCACCAGCCTTACTTAATGCTTAGATTTTGACTAATTGTGTATTAGTTTATAGTTAAGCAAGGGAATCTGCTTTTCCATTGGAATTGTCCGTGAGCTTTTTTACTTAGACCAAAAGCCCATCACATCTTCACCACTGTGTTTCAGAGGATTACTTTTTTTTCCGTATTGGAGTAAGCTTTGATTCATTCATGGGTTCTTGAAATATGAATTAAAATAGCCACTGATGCAAAAATTGGATTAGGGGTTTATTTCTCTTCTGCTTTCTTTAACTTTTCTTTTTTAAATTTTCTCACAGTGCTGTAAATAAAAGCTGCCAGGTTTTATTCGTGCCTTGTTAAGTCCTGCAACATAAACATTTGGTCAAACCCCTGTTCTTTTGCCTTAGTTTTTTTTTTTTTACCTCTTAAAAATTTGGCTGTTCTTGGATTTGGTTTTGATTCTTGAAAATGGCGTCTGAAGAAAGTGGGGATAATAACAGAGTGTTTCATCAATCTGCCCCTTTCTATGGTGGTTCTGTTAATTGGGATTCATTTGGAAATTCTAACATTGTTCTTCATCCAAATGATTTTGCTAATCAAATTCAGACAATGGGAAGTTCTTCCCAATTTGCCCACTTTCCATCCGATTCGGGTTTCGTCGATATCGTGTCGAAAACGATCCCTAGTTTTCGGAGTGGAAGTTTCTCGGAGATGCACACTTCTTTGGATTGTGCAGCTGAATCAGATTATTCACCTTATGGAAAGAGGAAAAGAGGAGCTTCACCCAAGGTAAAGCTACTCATATAATATATATAAATGTATTTTTGTTTAATGTATTTTGGTTCTGTTGTTATATATATAGAATGCTGAAGAAGAAGAAGAAGAGAAGAAAGATTGCTGTGTGGAGAAATCTGATTTAGCTAAAGAAGAGGATGAAGAGAAGCAGAAATCGGTTAAAAAGGCGGATAATAATTCGGTAGATTTAGAACCTTCGAAAGAGAATTACCTTCATATGAGAGCCAAAAGGGGTCAGGCAACAAATAGCCACAGCCTTGCCGAAAGGGTATTTTTTTTCTCAGTTCGAAACACGAACGATTTTTTTATACGCGAAAAAACTCGGTTTTTGCTTATTTAAATTGGATTTCGGAATTGTTTCGATGTAGGTGAGAAGAGAGAGGATCGGTGAGAGGATGAAATTGCTTCAAGAACTCGTTCCCGGTTGCAATAAGGTCAATGGTGCTTTTCAGTTTTTTTTTCTCTAAAATTGCGAATTTTCGTAAGTGGTTTTGATATAAGTTCTTATGGTTTTTTTTTTTTTTGTCGATTTTGGGATTTTGAAGATAACTGGAAAAGCGATGATGCTTGATGAGATAATCAACTATGTGCAATCACTCCAACAGCAGGTTGAGGTATGCGTTTTCATCAATTATCATAAATTAAATATGGGATTCGGTATGCCGTCACTCATCAATCCACTCGACCCGTTTATATCTATATATATACATACATAAGCATTATATGTGCACTTAAGATGATTCACTCGAGCAATAAAAATGTAGAAGATTTCTGAACTATGTATAACAAATGAGTTTATTGCAGTTATTACCCCCGTGTTACACCGAATTGCTAAAATTCCTTTTTCGTTATAAATATTAGCAGAACAAACCGATGATGCATTTTTTTAAGCACACAGCCCCCTAGATGGTGCATTTTTCGGGGGTAGTTTGCTAATTAAATTACATCATAGGGGTGATTTGCTAATATTTACAAAACGGGGGTGTTTTTTATAATTAGACTAACACAGAGGTGCCAAATGCAACAATCGAATAAGCTTATAGTTGTAGAGTGTAGTAATGTTTATGTACTTTCTCATGCAAAAACGTTTTTTTTTTTTTCTCGTTGCAGTTCTTGTCAATGAAGCTTGCGACGGTGAATCCAGAGGTGAATGTCGATATAGACAGGATATTGTCTAAAGATGTGAGAAAAAAATTGCTCCCCAATGCATGCATAATTAAATCTTCTTCAATTTACGGCCCCCGCATACCAAAATTAATTTCCGTTTGTTTTTTGTTCATTAGATTCTCCACTTGCGTGGCGGAAATATAACCGCACTTGGAATTGCTCCGTCGTTCAATCCATCCCATCCTTTCCAAGGAACCTTCAACGCAACTCCACCGTTTAATCCATTAATATCACAGGTAACGCAAAATATCTCTTGGGGTGCGTTTGGATTCGATGAGATATTTAGGAAACGAGATTGATTTAAAATCCATCCACGATGATTTTAAACAATAAAAATCAATCCAGACAAGCTCAGTTGATTTGTTACTGTGTCATTTGAGATCGTTCGCTCGAATCCATCAATCGTTTATTGATACACAAGTATACAAAGTTCTCGTGTTTAAAAACAATAGATAAAAATAATATGGTATTTGGTGTTGCAGCATACATGGAACAATGAGCTCCAAGGTATTCTCCAAATGGGATTTGATCCCGATCCCTCGAATAGCAGTTTGGGGCAAAATGGTAATTTCTCGAGGCTACTGATCAAGTTTTCTCGTTTTTTTTTTCCTTCTTTGCTATCTGATTGATACGATTATATTGTTTTGCAGGGCCATCGAGAATGGAGCTATAGAGTGTTTTATGAAAAAAAGTCGAGACCGCTGCTCTTCTAACCAAAAATTCAAGCATATATATATATCTTGTGAAGATTTGTTTTATCGAAAGTAAAAATGCTAAGCAAACGTTTGCACTTCTGATTTTTATTATGCCTGTATGTATAGGTTCTAAAGCCACCTAACTCTTTGTTCTTCGAATTTTTAAGAGAAGAAAACTTGACTACTGAAGATGATTGATTTTGTTAGTATATACAAACTGTGTATAACAAGGTACACTAGCTATACCATGTGTAGTCTTCACAGGGTATAGCATATAAATAACCTGTAGAAAGTGTGCCTTGTGCAAATGTGTTAGATTTTGATTTATTATTATTATTTCTATTATTGCTACACATCCCTTTTTATTTTCTTCCCATTTTTTCCCACAAAATGAATATATGTTTGTTAAGATTTTCAAAATATTTTCCCAAAACAGTTTAGAAAAATTTCTCTCTTTCTCGAAATATGGTTTGACGACCACAGTAAAAATTATCCTCACTAAAAATAAGCGAACCTTACCTTTTTTTTTTTTGATAAATAACCGATAGCATTAATGAGAAATAAAAGAGTCAACAAGGGGTGGCCCGCATCACAAAAGCAACAAACAGGAATTAAATTAACATTAATAAAACCATTCCACTTGCAAGAGAGTGCCCATGAGGAAAGATTGTGTGCGACAAAGTTTTAATTTCTTCGGCAGAATTTGAACTTCCATTTTGACCAAAGAGACCAAAATTTTCGAATTTCGTCGATAAGGAAACAAAAATTAGAGTTGGGGATGGCAGATTCATCCACAATGAATTTGATTGTGTTGAGGCAATCAGCTTCAAAAACAACATTTTTAAGGTTTACCTCATTGATAAACATACATGCATCTCGTATGGCCAATGCTTCAGCGACAAGGGAGTCATGGCACATATACTGTTTGACAGATGTATATACAATGGATCCATTGTTGTGGCGAATCAAGAAGGTTGTGGAGGCTGCTCCATTAACAAAGGAGCAATCTGAGTTGATTCTAACCTACCCAAAAGGTGGTCTCTTTCATATTGTACTGTGATCTTTCCCAGTTTTGATTGCTTTAGTGAGCTGGCAGTTCGAATGTTCCAAAGCCATTGAGGAAGCTATCTTAAGAGTGATCTGAAACGAGGGAAGAGAAACACCATGAGTGATATTATTCCTATTAGACCAAGTGAACTAAAAAAACAACAACTGCATAAACAAGAAACTCTTCTCTAATAATATCCGAATGAAGAAAACTGTTATTCTTATCAAGAATCAGCTCAATCCAATCTTTAATCGAATAATTATTAAAAGTCTCAAGGCAGAGATTCCACTTGGAAGCAAACCACAACTGCTTAATGATTGGGCATTTGAGGAAAAGGTGGGATGAGTTCTCGGTGTCAGAGTTACAAAGGGGACAAAGGGTGTCATTGACTGGAAAAAAAAGAATTGAGTTTTGCCTTGGTGGGAAGGATATCATTGATGAGTTTCCAAATGAATAATTTATGTCTATTATGAATTTTTGCATTGCAAAGCTTATTCCAGGGGAAGGTTGATGCATTTTTGACATAAATGATTCTACGATCATTCAAGGTTAGGTAGACACTTTTGGAAGAGTGGTTCCCTGACAAGGAGGGAGGCCAGAAGAGGCTTGGGGGTTTACAGATAGGAGAGATGATGATCTTCCTGATTTCATTTACCATCTCAAGAGGGAACATCTCAAGAAGAAGGCTGATGTTCCAAATAGGAGAGCAATCAAACATGAGATTTTTACAAGTCTGTATGAAGGATGTGGAACAGTGAGGTGTGGAAGGGGAGTTGGTTTGAAGTTGGGGATTGTTGGGATCCAAGGGTCTTCCCAAATTCTAACTGAGGAGTTGATGGAGATAGAGAAGCATGCTCCTTTTCGGATCACATGCTTGGTTTTAAGGATAGCATTCCATGTCCAAGAAGAATTAGTGGAGCGAAGGTCAGTGGCAAGGAATGACTGAAGACCAAGGTATTTGGCAGATAGAAGCTGGACCCAAAAGGAGTCATGAGATGAAGCAACAGACCATGCAAGCTTTGAAATAAGGGCAGTGTTTGTGTCAATGAATCTCCTAAAGCCTAAACCACCAGCAGATTTCGGAAGAAGGAATGTGGACATATGGTATGAAGGAATGGCTTTTGCAACAGTAGAAATAAGAATACTTCTGCTAGCATGGGAAAGGCCTTTGGCCTTCTAGCCAACCAATTTGGAATTGCCTTTTGTAATGAGTTCCTTGAAGGTTGTGGATCTGTTTTTGGGGATACAGAATGGAAGACCTGGATGTCTCTCTTTGTAGGAACACTCACCAAAACTGAGAATATTAAGTATGGAGATTTTGGTTTGGGGAGGAGTGTTGGTGCTAAAGTGAATGAATGATTTAGTGGGGTTAGGAAGTTGACTGGACCAAGAAGTGAATTTTTCGAATGTGTCCTTAATGCATATTGCATCTTCATCACTTGCTCTGCAAAAAATGATAAGATCATCAGCATAGAGTAAATGAGAGACAAAAGGAGCTGTTCAGGAAATCTTTACACCTTTAAAACCACCAAATATTTCCTCAAGATTAAGAAATCTAGAAAGGAGATCAGAATAAAGAACAAAAAGAAAAGGAGAGAGATGATCCCCTTGTCTTATTCCTCTTGAGGGATTGAACAGTCCACAAGGAGTTCCATTAATAAGAATGGAGAATGATGATGTAGAAATGCACTGCAAGATCCAATCTGTAAAAATATTACAAAAACCAAGATTGGTTAAAATACAAATCAAAAGACTCCATTCAATTCTATCAAACGCCTTAGCAAGATCAACTTTAACTGCCATAAAACCTTTTTTCCTTTCTTCTTATGCAAGGTAATGCATTATTTCATGAGAAATTATGTTGTTATCATTGATGTTTCTGCCAGCCACAAAGGCCGTTTGGAAAGGGGAAATGATGAGAGGAAGAATAGTTTTCAGTCTATTTGCAATGATCTTTGAAATCACTTTGTATGTGACATTGCAAAGGCTGATTGGTCAAAATTGCTCAACATGAGTGGGATGTGGAATTTTGGGGATATGAGCAATGAAAGTGTGGTTAAGGGCTTTCAAAAGATGACCATGTTTAGAGAAGTGTTGAACAACATCTATAAGAGCTTTTCCAGTGGTTTTCCAATAAGTTTTATAAAAAAGAGGTGTAAGTCCATCTGGACCTGGACTTTTGTTAGAAGCAAAGGAAAATAGAGCTTTTTTAATATCAACAGGAGAAGGGATAAGGGACAGGTCATCATTATTACCTTGAGTGATAACAGAAGGAAAAAGGTTTTCCAAGTTATTGGGTAATAGGGTATTGTCATGAATGTATTCAGTTTGAAAAATATTTTCATATAAACTAGAGAAGCATTCACCAATCTGATTATTCTGGAAGACAAGGAAATTATCATTATTCTTGATTGAAAGGATTCGATTCTTCCTACCATGAATAATAATAGAACTCAGGTGAAAAAAATAAGTATTAGCATCACCATCATTCAGCCATTTAACTTTAGCCTTTTTGTTTCCAGAAAATCTCAATTTTTTTAACCAATCGTCTAGCTCTACCTGTAATTTCTTTTCCAAAGTGAGGTTCTCAGTAGATTGAACTGATTGTTGTATGTAGACAATCTCTTCTTTTAGTCCCTTTGTCTTTTGGTGACAATTACCGAAGTGGTGAAGGTTCCACTCTTTAAGAGCCTTCATAATATTCTTAATTTTCGAGTGAATTTGGTAATGGGGTGAACCATGGACAAGGATATTCCAGGCTGTGGTAACAGTATCGAGACATGTATTATCTTCGGTCCACATTGCTTTAAACTTAAAAGGCTTGCGCCCTTCAATGGCATGAATATATGTATTCAGAAGAATTGGAGAATGATCCGAGGCAAAATCAGGAAGATGAAGAATGCTTGAGTGAGGGAACACAGAGCACCAAAAAGAATTGGCATGTCCTCTATCGATCTTTTGCTGAATATTGGCAGCTCCATATCTTTTATTATTCCATGTGAAGGGATATCCATGGAATCCAAATTCAATGAAACCAAGAAAATCAAGATCTACAAGGAGATTATGTTTAGAGGATGACGAGAAATGGTTTCCACCAGTTTTTTCTGTTTGAGAGGTAATGGAGTTAAAGTCTTCCATGACCAGCCAAAGACCAAATAAGCTATATGAGATTGTATGGAGATGCGTCCAGTAATTTTTTTTTCCTGGAGTAGTGCATGGGCAGTAAATGCCAGAGAATTGCCAAGAGGGGAGGGAAGGATCAGTGGTAATAAGAGCATTGATCAGAAAGCTATTATGTAGAGTGATGTCTATCGTAATATTGGGAGTCCAAGCTAAACAGAGCCCACCAGCAATGCCAATGGAAGGAACAAACCAGTGCTTTGAGAGAGAGAGAGAGAGAGAGAGAGAGAGAGAGAGAGAGAGAGAGAGAGAGAGAGAGAGAGAGAGAGAGAGAGAGAGAGAGAGAGAGAGAGAGAGAGAGAGAGAGAGAGAGAGAGAGGTGAGAGTCTGAGAGATCCTAGAGGAGAAAGAAGTTTAGAAAAGAGAGAGAGAGAGAGAGAGAGAGAGAGAGAGAGAGAGAGAGAGAGAGAGAGAGAGAGAGAGAGAGAGAGAGAGAGAGAGAGAGAGAGAGAGAGAGAGGTGAGAGTTTGAGAGATTCTAGAGGAGAAAGAAGTTTTCACTTTAGAGAGAAAGAGGAGATCAGGCTTAGAGGAGAGGATGAGCTGCCTAAGAGCCCTGACTGCCTTGGGTTGGGCCAACCCTTGGCAATTCCACTCAATAATTTTCATAATGATTACTTCCCTGACCCCTTTGGGTCATTGATATCAGAGATTGAGTAGATTGTTGCAGAAGAGCAGGAAGAAGTAGAATTTAACACTTGGGGGTCTAAGAGAGATGGATCCGCAGGCAGTTCAGTAATGATGACAACAATTTTGTTTGTTATGTGGAGAGTTGCAATGCCATTGTGTGATCTATTGATTTTGAAAAAAAAATCTTTGCATGTTCTCCAGTGGCGAAGGAGCTATAGAGACATCGTAATTAGTTTGCAGGGATTGGCTTTGCTGAATGTTTGTTGTGTTAAGACAATCTGGGGTGTATGGTATGGGGTAGGTAATGTTCATGTCCGAGAGGATGTGGGTGACAAGGTTTCGAGAAGAAGTTGGTTGGTTTAGGGTTAGGGTTTGTAGGTCTGAGATAACTAGTTTAGGTTTTTTGGTAATTATAGAACTTAGTGAGTTTGGGCCACGTTTGTTTCAAGAGATGGAAATGGGCTAGCCATTTTGGCCTTTGTGGGCTATTCAGAGAGTCCATATAGACGTTGGACAGATTGACCCACCTTGAGATGTTTATTGTATTTGGAACATGCCCTAATTGGGGGGGGTCATTTTTTGCGGGAGAGGACTTTTTCTTATTTCAGCTGAAAGATTTCCTCGAGATATGTTCCCGATTTTTTCCAAGGAAAGGGTTGGGTTGACTGTTTTAGACGGATGGTTTGGTTCAGAGTGAAAAGGGATTTCATGTCTCATTAATGCTGAGCTCTTTTGCACTGCAAAAGGGATGTTTTGGGGATGAACAATTTGTATAGGGCAGCTTTTTGCTACTGAGTAGAGGTTGTTCCATTCATTGTTTGCCACGTCTTAGTGTGGTAGGTTAGGTTTGCAGAGTATTCTATTAACTTTTTAGGCTGATCCTTGGTTTTAGTGCTTTGGTGCTTGGAGATAACTTCCGGTATGGTGATTTTGTGGCCGAGATAACCAGGTGGGGTATGGCTGGAAGGAGTGGGATTTAGGTTAAGAAAAAGAGGGATTTCGAATTAGCAAACTTTCAGCTTTAAGCCATAATCCATACTTGCATAACTGGTTCTCCATAGATCCATCATCACATTTGGAGTTGCAATTGATCACCTTATGACCTAACAGACCACAGAAAAAGCAAAATTCAGCCAGTCGTTCATACCTTAATTTCGTCCGAAGGTCATCTCCACCTTGTCGAGGGATAGAAAGGTGGTCTGTGAGAGGTTTGGTGATGTCAATCTGGACATTGATACGAAGAGAATTTTTCCATTTATGGCTGGTAAAGAGAGAGTCTGTTTTGATAAAGCTACCGGTCGAGTTTCCAATGAAGGAGGCCGTTTGGATGTTCATGAGGCAGGCTGGGAGGTTGAAAACTTGTATTCAGAAGGAGGCTTTTGTCATGTCCACCTCGGATAAGGCCTTATCTGGTGGCCAATGTTGGAGTATGACTTGGGAGTCACAGAATGTCCAGGCTTGGGCGAGAACTTTATGGAAGTCACTAAGAGATTCAAAAATAAAGGCCATGGTATTCTGGTGAAGAAGGTTGGTAAGGAGTTTCTCTTTGGGGTTCCAAGCTTTTGTCATGGTACTTTTGAAAGCATTCATGTTAATGGTTTTGGATGTGAGGATTTGGGCAATGATGGTGTGTTCCTCCATAAATGTATCATTTAATGTGTCGGATTCTGAGCAGTTGAGCATATTTGTGTGGGAGATAAGATCATTTGCGGATGATGGTTGGGCCATTAAAGAAATGGAGAAAAAAAACGAAAAAAGAAGAAACATGAGGATGGAGGATGAGAAACCAGAAAGGTGGAGAAGAAGGATAATGAAATGAGAGGGAAGAGAAGAGGAAGACGAGGGAAGAAACAAACAAGAAGAAATGAAAACCAATATTCAAGTTTTGGAAGGAGCTTCCATTTCTATTAGAGGAGCAGGCTCTAGGGAGAGAGCAGAAAAATGTTGCATGTATATAATGATATCCTTATTCTTCAAAATTTTCTTTCAAAATACTCATTTTGCCAACATTTTTAATTATGATGTAACTACTATGGTTTTTTTATGTCTTCTCCTAAAAAAATAAACAAACATTATTTTCATTCTAAAAAAAATTCATAACACAACAAAATAAAAATAACCTCCAAAATGCTTCGAAAGACATGTCATTAGAATTTAGAAACATATATGTAGAATAACTTATAAAAAGTTCATGAAGAATGATTGACATACTTCAGTGTGAAATACATCGGATATAATATGATAAATCTGAATATAATTACATTCGATATGTGTAAAATATGTGTGATATACTGAATTAGATCGTCCAAATAAACTTGTTAACTATTTCTTATATTGGGCCGGTAGCTAAGAGTCCAAAACATAAATAAATTAATATAATGATTTAAGCCCATTAAAGTAAGGATCTGGGTCGACCATAACCTTTAAGTGTAATTAGAGTTATACTCTAATTGAGATTCTACCACTAACCTAATTATAAATAGACCTCACGGTTCATGTTAAATGTATGCTTTATTATTCTTTTTAAGTTATTCTCTAGAATTATTGTGGTTTATCATCTGTTGGCCTAGGCATCTCACTTGAATGTCTAAAGGGTTTTCACCGGATCAACTTGCACTTATTTATGAGTGCATATTTTATAGGTTCAAGCCTTAGGCGTTTCACAACTCTTTATGTGGTAGAAATCAGACCTAGATCACCGACTCACGTGCAGTGACCTACCGTTGCATTCTTATTTAATATACCCAAATAAGTGATACCAAGTCAATGCGGAGTTAATAGGATACATTTTATTTATAGTCTTTAGAAATTGTATTTTACTTCAATCTTGTTATTGATTGTAGTCTATGGAGTTAAGAGTACATTGTCCCTCGTACTACACTTTACTACACTTGGGCCTTGTAGGTCTTATTTTTGTAAAATAGTTAATTGTTGGAAATAAATGTGTAAATCGTAAAAAAAAAAATTTAAAATTTGCGAATTCCGATCCATTTTTCCAAGTTTAGAATAATATTTTTCATGAATATTGCTAATTATCATGAATTTTATATTGTTAATGACTAAAAAACTAAAATTTCGAAATTCGCAGATTCTTATCCAAAAAATTCCGATTTTGGAATAAAACAATTTCATTTCAATTTCAGATTTTTTATTTTTCAGATTTTTTTGGAAAGGAATTGGAATTGGTTTCTCTCTTCCGGAAAAAATAAAAACATAAATCAAAAGTGATACTTCTTATCTGACCCGTTTGATTGCCACCTTGATACTCGTTAAACTTATGTATATAAAACCACAAATATACGGTATCACATTTTGCAGAATAGTTAATTCTAAATATCAATCCACATGGGCCTAAAGATTCGGTTGTTAATTAATGTAATTATATTATCAGAATATTATATAACCGGTCGTAATTGGATATAATGGTGATTAAACCTAATAACTGAGAAAAAAAATTAGGATCATAAACATGCAAATAGAAATAATTGTAAAACTATAAAAAAGACAGAATCGACGGGAATGCTTCGATTTGTGAAAGGTTTCTAGGGCAAAATTCACCGATGTACAATTGAAAATTATCTACATATCCGATATATAATGTCAAATTCATATTCGTTAAACCAGACGCTAAAATACCCTAACCCTCATCTCCGGGGTTAGTAGGCCTACCCACAGGTCCGACGTCTCCGTTCAAACTTGACACTAAGAGAGCACTTAGGTCAAGTCCTTAAAGGCCACTGTTTTGGGTTGGGCTTGGAATAAGAAAGAATAAATTTCTATTAAAAGTGCTTACAAGTGATTAATATACGTTAATAACGCTTTGCATCAACCTTCTCTATCTAGGAATACCATCTGGACAATTAAAGTTGGTCCCCTAGTTAAACATTTTATCGGCAACTTAATTACCATGGCCTTCCACTCTTCCCACTGTTGGATTCGTTGAATCTAAGATTTTACTCTCGTCGCATTTTTAATGAAACATGATCACACATGTTCCAGCGATGCGAAGTTTTTGTTGATTTTTCATCACCTTCTTTATTTACAAAATTTCTCAACTTGTAACCTAATGTAGTGGACAATTGTAGACATATGTTTTGACTTTCTTAACCAACTCAGGTCATGGTGATGGAAGGTATCGTTGATTTATATTTAATGGATTAGTTGAAGGTTATAACTGCTACTTCACTAACCCACTAACCCATTATCTTGATTGCTCGTTTTTGGTTTTATGTGTAGGTTTGCAAGGAGCACGAAGTCTCTGAAGTCTGAATAATTGTTCATTGAGTCACTTTAGGTATTAGTTTTCTTCGCGGTTGTGGTAGGTTTAAGGCTGTGTAAGTCTCTGGGCTTATCGTCAGTAATAGTAGAAAGTGACTCGCTATTGGTTATCAATTCTATTCAGAAAAAAATCGTGGCATGGGACCTCGCCTATGTGTCTCGTCTTTGTATGAAGGAGATCGAGCCTCTATACCAATTTCGGCACGTTGTTAGAGAAAATAATAGTGTAGCGGATCGTCTTGTGAACTGGGCTTACACTCATAAACCTTACGAAGATTTTTTTACCAAATCGAGTTTGCCTAATGAGGCACGTGCAACTTATATTTGTGATGATCTGGGCATCTCAAATTTTCGTCCATGAAGAATTTGCATGGGGTTGGATGGCTTTGCAGATTGACCCCCATTAAGGGCTTCTTCAGCAATTTTACAATTTTCAGGCTAGCACTTTGGAGTAGAGCTCCAAGATCGTTTACTTGCAGTTTGGCCCCCTTCTGGGGTCAAAACAACATTTTTCTTTTTCTTTTTCAGCATTTACCTAGTTTAGCTTACTCTAGTTTTTTGCTTTTTTTACCCCTCTTTGGGGCATTTGTGTAATAACCTAGATCGGTCTCGTTCTGATTTTTTATTACCATTGTAGGGGCACTCTTTCTCCTTTTGTAGGCCCACAAGGTTTTAACGAGGCCCCAAAACTCTTATGATGAATGGAATAATAAAATATTTTGGCCAAAAAAAAAGGTATTAGTTTTCTAAATACATGTGTATTAGTCCAAAAGAAGAATAAAACAGGGGAGGGAGTAATGTACAAGGAGTATTATTCTATAAATCTGGGTCGCCGAAAATTCGTAAGACAATCGAGGGGCCAAGGCGGCCTTGTCCGCTTCTCGCAGAATCGGGCCTGAAAGCAGGTGAGACAAAAAAACATTAGTGAGAATTGAAAACTTTACCCCTCAAAATATCATATGGAAGTCACATGCTCACGATTCCGGTCAAATTTGGTCAAAATGACAAGTTTGAGGCACCATGCAAAAATTTATTGAGTGAAGGGACAAAAACATATAATTTTTTTTTCAGGTGGTGAAGAGGAAATAGGAGTATTTAGGGGTAGAAGTGTTATAAATACTATCCCAAGAAGCTTGTAAGCCCACAACAACGCTATAAATAGAATTACGGGTGGTTTTGGTAGGGTTGCCCTGCCGTAACCCTTCTACCGCGACTATTATCAAATTTTTGATATTACGGAATTTATTACCAATGCAATACCATATATTTTGGTATACCGAATTTCGATACGCCGACAATTTCAGTACAATATGACAATGACTATTACCAAATCGTTTTTGGTCATTTTCTAAAAACTAACATGTTCTTACAAGGCAATAAATTTTCAAAATGTTTAGATTCAAAAACAATATTAAACACTTGCTTCATCCACAATTGTATATTGTAGCAGTTTGATATGGTAATTTGACCAAACAAAGTGCTAATGTTCGAAAATCAAAAGGGGTAATGGCAAATAGGCCCATGACAAGGGCACTTAATTAAAAAAGGGACATCCAACTTTTTTGTTTCTCAAATAAACCCACCCCATTCAAACTTATTTGCAAATAAGGAAAATCCCTTTATATATACCAAAATTACCCCCAATTCATTGAAACCCAATTCAACTCCAATTTCATGATTTACACCCCAATTTAGCCCAATTTCATCAATTAACCAATTTTAACCCTAATTTCAATTTTGACCCCAATTTTAACCCTAATTCTTATCAATTCCACCCATTATGCTCTAACTTCTTAAATATTACACATTGACCCCGGATTTAAACAAATATATCACATTAACCCCCAAAACTTTTTTTTTTTCAGAAAATAAATTTTTTTTCTGAAATATTTTTTTCCGGCCAGATTCCGGCGTTGACCGCCGGAAACCGCCGGTCTCCGGCGTTGACTTTTTTTTTTTTTTTTTTTTTTTTTGAATTTTCGTTTTCCCGAAATTTTTTCCGGCCGGTCAACGGCCGTTGACCGCCGGGGTCTCCGGCGTTGACTTTTTTTTTTTTTTTTTTTTATAATTTTGTTTTTTCTTAAAAAAAATATTTTTATTAATTTTACTGTCTTGGCTGCTAAATTATTGTCTCCGGCAGCTATTTAACTGTCGGAGACTGTAATTTAACTGTTAATTGACTGTTTTTTTTTTCTTCAAAAATATTTTTAATTAATATTACTGTATTCGTTGCTAAATTACTGTCTCCAGCAGTTATTTAACTGTCGGAGACAGTAATTTAACTGTTAATTGACTTTTTTATTCTTAAAAAAAATATTTTTAATTAATATTACTGTATTCGTTGCTAAATTACTGTCTCCAGCAGTTATTTAACTGTCGGAGACAGTAATTTAACTGTTAATTGACTTTTTTATTCTTAAAAAAAATATTTTTAATTAATATTACTGTATTCGTTGCTAAATTACTGTCTCCAGCAGTTATTTAACTGTCGGAGACAGTAATTTAACTGTTAATTGACTTTTTTATTCTTAAAAAAAATATTTTTAATTAATATTACTGTATTCGTTGCTAAATTACTGTCTCCAGCAGTTATTTAACTGTCGGAGACAGTAATTTAACTGTTAATTGACTTTTTTTTTTCTTTTTTAATTTTTTTCCTTGCAAAAAAATTTGTTTTAATTAATATTACTGTCTTGGATGTTAAATTACTGTCTTCAACAGTAATTTAACTGTCTTAGATAATAATATTAATAATATTACTGTTCGGAAAAATAATATTCATAATATTACTGTTTTAGACTGTACTATTACATGTCTTCGACCGTAATATTATTGTCTTATGCAAATAATATTACTGTTTGGGACCGTAATATTTGTAATATTAATGTTCGGAAAAGTAATATTCATAATATTATTCTCCCACACCATCATAGTTTTTTTTGGGCCCGTAATTTTGGGGTGGGGCCGGTATTTTTAATTAAAATTTTTTTTTTTTAAGAAAAAACTTTTCTCCCCAAAAAAAAAAAATAAAAAAAAAAATTTAACCCCGGGGCCCGGCGGTTAACGGGGGTTGTCCGCCCGGAAAAAAAATTCGGGAAAAAAATTTTTTCAAAAAAAATTAAAAAAAAAAAAAAAAAAAAAAAAAAATGTCCGCGCCGGAGACCGGCGGTCTCCGGCAGTCAACGCCGGAATCTGGCCGGAAAAAAATATTTCAGAAAAAAAATTATTTTCTGAAAAAAAAAAGTTTTGGGGGTAAATGTGATATATTTGTTTAAATCCGGGGTCAATGTGTAATATTAAGAAAGTTAGAGCATAATGGGTGGAATTGTTAAGAATTATATTATTGAGGGTATTTTAGACTAAAGACATGGGGATGGGCTTAATTGAGAGACTGTTTTTTTTGTGGACTAAAATGCATTTAAGTCCCATGTGATGGGCCTTTTTGCCATTTGCCCAAATCAAAATACTATCTTAATAAGAAATCAGTAACGTTTGAGAGGATATTGGGAGCTATGTGTTTGAAATGGTCTTGGGTATTTATAATAAAAAACTATTTTTTTAAAATATGTATTAATATATAAGTACAATAGGATAATACCATGGTAACGAGATTCATTACCATTGTGGACTAAAATCAGTTGTTTCAATCAGCGCCATTTGTAGGCTGTAAAAAAAATTAATTTTCTATTTCTCAACGAAAAGTTATTTTCTCATTCTCAATTGAATAGTTAGGCTGTGTTTGATAAAATTAAGCACTTAATGCTGAATGCTGAATACATAGCTGAATGATTAAGAATATTAGCTGAATGCTTAATGCTGAATAAATAAGTTCGTTTGATAATTATATATCTAAATAATGTAAGATTACAATATCATCCCTAAGGATAAATTATTTATTAGTTGAATTAATAGTACTTTTTATGTTAAAAAAAATCATAAAATATGTGAAGTTAAAGAATCATACATTTCTTCATTATAAAATAATATA
Source organism: Erythranthe guttata (assembly GCF_000504015.1). The sequence continues at coordinate 851,204 of NW_012193374.1, read as the reverse complement.
ATTAAAATGAAAATTTTACAAAAGCCAAAAACTAGACCCATTGTAATATTTCAGCCATAATATAATAGAATAAAAAATTGGTTAATGGATACAATCCCAAGACCACCGCCTACTACTGCTTTTTACTCGATCAATTCCAGATGGTGAGTAGAACCACCGTCACCGCCCTCAATTTTCTCTGCCCACGAGGAATTTTTTTATAATTAATTTTTAATAATTGTAATAGCATAAGCCTTTTATCATTGTTGCTCCAATTTGATGAAGATACTGAGATAAAAATTGTTGTCAACTGGAGGATATAATTATGGTGGTCTAGAAATTAATTGGGTATGACTTTCAACGAAGACAGAGAGTTGGACTAGTTGGTCGCCAAACTCAATTTTTTGTAGGGATAAACGTGTCAAAAATCCGTTCAGAGAAGCTCTGACCCAATAAGCGAGGCTTTTTTGTTTTTTGACTGATTCGGTAAGTGGTCAATTGAATCATTAAGATGTCTACACCAAACGTACTTAATGGGTTGTATCTGACCGATTCAGAATTTTATGCCTATTCAGAGCTCATTAAGAGCAATCAAACACACCCTTAGTCTAGCCAGCTCCCGTGCTCCACATGTGACTTTTTTTCATCAAAATTAACACCGAAATCTGACAGTGGATCAAAATTGAAAAATTAAATATTTTTTTTTCTTTTTTTTTAATTGAAGAGCCAAAATTGAGTCAAAAATAATATAAAGACTAAAATCAAATATGGAATATATTATGGGGACCGAAATTATAATTATTTCTATTATTTCTTTTGAAATAATTATTTCTATTATTTCAAATAATAGTTTATCACATATTAGTCATAAAGCTAAAACGATTTAGTCCTCCTACTTTTGTTGCCACGAATTTAGTCCTCAAACTCACCACTTTTTTGACACTTTTGATTTTTCAACTTTCCCAATTAACTTTCCCAAATTTCATTTTCGAATCCTCCAACTGAGGTTAAATAAGGCAAACCAGAATCGCCCAACCCTAATTTCACATATTTTGGAACGTTTGTGGAGTTGGAACATTAAGCCACAATCGAGCTACAATAATCTTCGATTTTCGGTAAATGTCTCTAAATTTGCGATTTACGTGGGGGAAACCAAAGGAATTTTTTTTTGGGAAAAACTGAAAGGCAAGCAATCAACAAAAAAACACATTTTTACAAAACTAAATAAGTACACTCCAAATGTATATTACTCCTTCTCCACGTTTTTTGTCCAAAATCGTGCAATGCAAGAGTCTAGATTTCAACAGATTTAACGACTCAACACTTCAAATTTTGTATGGGTTTATGGGTTTACGGATTTATGTGTTGGATTTTGGCCCAAATATGTTCTGGGCCATAAAACCCAATTGCCATCATTTTATATACACCACCATACTGAGTTAAGCCCAAGTTATTATAAGTGAGCCCAGTCCATTTCAGAGCCAGATCCATCCGTTGGATTTGAGGCTTAATCTGGACCGTTCAGTACCTCACTTAAATAGCATTTTCTCTCTCTTCGTTTCTCTCACTCTGAAACTCTAACTCTTACCCTTTCTTCTCCGCCGCTCCTGTTTCTGTCTTCTTCCTCCCTTGTACTGCCTTGACTGAGTTATGGCTGGAGGTCAAAGTGCACGGTACAGTGCTGACTTTGACCCTCCGGTACAGCCTTCACCGGCTCTCTTTGACTTCAGTCCCTATTTATGTTGGCATGAAGGCTGGAAAAGGACAAGATACAGATAAACCCTAATCCGACCTAAATCCCTCCGTTTTCTTCTTTGTGAGTTCAGAAATTTGGGTTTTGGTGAGTGGGTTAGCTTGAGCGCTTGATCTGTTCTTCCTTCGTGGTTTCTGGGTAATTTAGGGTTTGAGTGTTGTGAGAGAGAAAGGAGATCTGTTCTCCTTGAGGTACTCTGGTGGTGTATATTTGAAAGTGTGAATCTCTGGTGTGAAATTGGAAGACTGAGCTGAAAATCTCAATCTATTTGTTTTCCCAATTTATTCATACCTTGTATTCCTTTTCTTTCTTTTATACTTTCATACCTATATATATATATCTATTCTCCTTGGCAGTAATTAATACTGCAAAAGGGGAATACATATAATTTACAGTAGGTTGTGAATGGAGCTTGGCAATTTGATACCCTACAGTGGTATCAGAGCTATGGCTATAGCTTAGCTCTACTCAAAGCGGAGTAATCAAAACCTAACTTGGTTTTGTCAAGGTAACGCCTCTGAAACCCTAATTTCATTTCCTGTTCGTTGACCTGTGGAGATTGGGAGCCCTGTGTGGCTATTGAGTTGGCCCTGTGTGGCGTGGTGGCCCTGTGTGGCATTATGTGGCCCTGTGTGGCATTATTTGACCTTGCTTGATCTTTCCCTCTCTTCTACTTGCTATTTTTCCGCACTTAGTGTAGTTAAGGATTGCTCTCATCCACCCTTTCTTGTCCGGACCGCCTTAGTGTCGCAGGAATCTGGAAAGGGGAGGGCAATCTGATTATTTACTGCTATACTCTGTATTTTCTGTGTGATTCAGTGTGACTGTGTGATTCTGTGCCTCTTATCTGTGTGAAACAATGAATGCTTATCCCTTAGCTCCTTTTGATGGAAAAGGGGATTTTCCTATTTGGCAACAGAAAATAAAAGGTGTTTTAGTACAACAAAAATGTTTTAAAGCTGTTACTTTAGCTTATGATGATACCACTCCTGCTGCCAAAAAGGCAGAATTTGATGAACTTGCCTATTCTTTGATTATCTTGAACCTAAGTGACTCTATGATTAGAAAACTAGGAAAACAAGATAATGCTAAAGCCTTATGGGATAAATTGGAAGAACTTTATACTGAAACCTCCTTGCCCTCCAAAATGTTTTTGTTGGAAAAATTCTTTAGGTTCAAACTGGATTTAAACAAAGACATTGATGAAAACCTTGATATTTTTACAAAACTGGTTCAGGATATTAAACTAACTGGAGACAAAACTATTGATGATTATTCTCCTATTGTTTTGTTAAATGCTATCCCTGATACTTACAGTGATGTAAAGTCAGCCATTAAGTATGGCAGAGATAAGGTTTCTTTGGACACTGTGATAAATGGTTTAAAAAGCAAAGAACTGGATTTTAAAGCTACCAAGGGTAGTAAATCTTTTGGTGAAATCAATTTTGTGAAAGGGAAGCCTAAAAATCATTTTCAAAACAATTTTCAAAATAAATTTCAAAATAAGGCTTCCTCTAGTAACCAAAACCAGTCTTTACAAAAACCTAAAAAGGGCAAGGGGTGGAATAAGTTTAAAGCCAAAGGCAGAAAGTGTTACAATTGTGGTAAAAATGGTCATTATGCTAATGAGTGTTCTGAGCCTAAAAAGGAAAGAACCAATGAACATGCTAATGTTGTGACTGATAACCTTGGTGATGTGTTTATGGTTGGTGATCTAATGCATGATTATGTGAACTCTGTGATCTCCTCTCTATGTGATAATGATTGGATTTTTGACTCTGCATGCACCCATCATATGACACCTCATAGACATCTGTTTTCTTCTTATGTGAAACTTGAAAATGGTAATGTGTCTATGGCTGATAACAGTGAAAGAACTGTAGTTGGAATTGGAACAATCTGCCTAAAATTTGAATCTGGTTTTGAATTAATTCTTAAAAATGTTAGGCATGTCCCTCAACTTAGCAGTAATCTTTTGTCTGTTGCTATTCTTGAAGATAGTGGTCTGCATGGTAATTGGGGAGATGGTTGTCAAAGAATCATGATGCATGATAAATTTGTTTTCAAAGTTGTTAGAATGCAAAATCTCTATGTGTGTTCTGCTGAACCTGTTTTGCATGCCAACACTGTTAATCATGACATGTCTATTCTATGGCATAAGAGGTTAGGTCACATAAGTGGTAAAGGTCTTGAAATTCTGCATAAGAATAATTATCTGAGTGATGATTGTGTGACTGATTTACCTATATGTGATTCATGTATCCTTGGAAAACAAACTAAAGTTAAATTTCCTGTTTCTCCATTCCCCAATTCTTCTAAATGTTCTGATATACTTGAATATGTGCATGCTGATGTGTGGGGCCCTGCCCCAGTTCCCTCTCATGGTGGTAATAGATATTTTCTGTCTATTGTTGATGATTTTTCTAGAAAAGTGTTTGTGTTTTTACTCAAGAATAAATCTGATGTGTGTGAAAGATTTAAAAATTGGAAAATCTTGATTGAAAACCAAACTGGAAAGAAAATCAAAACTTTGAGAACTGATAATGGAACTGAATTCTGTACTGCTGAATTTGATACTCTGTGTTCTGAATCTGGCATTAAGAGACATAAAATTGTTGTGTATACACCTCAACAAAATGGTATTGCAGAAAGAATGAATAGAACTTTACTTGATAGAGTTAGGTCTATGCTAAATTCTTCTGGCTTGAAAAAACCTTTTTGGGGTGAAGCTGTTCTTACAGCTGCTTATTTGATAAATAGGTCTCCTTATGTGCCCTTAAATGGGGAATTACCTGAATCTAAATGGTGTGGTAAACCTGTTGATTTATCAAATTTGAAAGTTTTTGGCTGTACAGTGTTTGTTCATAAAAAACTTGATAAACTTGACCCCAGATCTGTGAAATGTGTTTTCTTAGGATACCCTGAAGGGGTTAAGGGGTATAGGTGTTGGTTGTATGGTGATCAGGGTTTTAAAACTGTGATTAGCAGGAATGTTGTGTTTAATGAAAATGAATTTCCATGCTTATCTGTTCCTAATATTGTTTCACCTGATACCACTTCCTCTGAGGTGGAGATTCCACCTGTTAATTCTGTTCAAACTGAAAATGAAAACACTAATGATGAAGTTGTTAATAATGAGATGCCTGAAAACACTGTTTTTGATCAAAATGTTAATCTTGATGTGCCCTCTGTGAATGATCTTGGTGATTACCAACTTGCTAGGGACAGAGATAGAAGAGACATTGTTAGGCCTCCTCATTTGAATGATTATCAACTTTCTTCTCATGTGTTTCATGTGTTTGATTCTCTAGATGGTAATGAACCTAAGTCTTATAGGGAAGCTTTGAATTCTGATGAGTCTGTTGAGTGGTTAAATGCTATGAATGATGAAATGAAGTCTTTACATGTTAACCATACTTGGATTCTTGTACCTAAACCTCCTGCATGCTCTTTAGTTGACTGTAAGTGGTTGTTTAAGGTTAAACATGAATCTGACTCTGTTAGATATAAAACTAGGCTAGTGGCTAAGGGGTTTACCCAAAAGGAAGGTATTGATTACACTGAAATATTTGCCCCTGTTGTGAAATTCACCACTGTTAGAATCATGCTTGCTTTAATTGCTCACTTTAACTGGGAATTAAAACAAATGGATGTGAAAACTGCTTTTCTGCATGGTGAATTAAATGAGCAAATATATATGTGCTAGCCTGAGGGTTTTTGTGATAAAAAACATCCTGATTATGTGTGCCTGCTTAAGAAATCTTTGTATGGACTGAAACAGTCACCTAGGCAATGGAACAAGAAATTTGATGCATGCATGATGTCTTTAAAATTTAAAAGGAGTTCATATGATCCTTGCTTGTACTTTAAAGAATCTGCAAAAATTCATGTGTTCTTGCTTATCTATGTGGATGACATGCTTCTTGCTAGTCCTTGCATTCAAACTATTAATCATGTGATTAAATGCCTTAGTGATGAGTTTGACATGAAACTTCTTGGTAATGCAAAAAGAATTCTTGGCATGGACATAATTAGGGATAGAACTGGCTGTACTCTGTTTCTGAATCAATCCTCCTATATTGAGAAAATCGTTGAAAAATTTTCTATGTTGTCTGCCAAACCTGTGTCTGTTCCTCTTGCTTCTCATTTTTTGCTAAGTAAGGACCAGTCTCCCAAGACTGAGCCTGAAATCTCTGAAATGAAAAATGTGCCATATGCCAATGCCATTGGCTCTGTTATGTACTTGATGGTTAGTACTAGGCCTGACATTGCATATTCTGTGAGTTGCTTGAGTAGATATATGTCTAATCCAGGTTTGCCTCACTGGGAGGCTCTAAAATGGCTGCTTAGATATTTGAAAGGTACTGTTAAAACTGGTTTGATGTTTTCAAAAGGTAAAACTGAAATTGAACTATGTGGTTATGTGGATTCAAACTTTGCCAATGATAGGGACAATAGAAAATCTTCTACCTCCTATGTGTTCACCTTAAATGGTGCTTGTGTTAGTTGGAAATCTCAACTCCAACACATTGTTGCTCTGTCTACTACTGAATCTGAATATATAGCTGCTACTGAGGCTACTAAAGAAGCCATTTGGCTTAAAGGGCTGTTGTTGGAAGTTGATATGCTTAATTCCAAAGTGGTAGTATTTTCTGATAGTCAATCTGGCATTCAACTGTGTAAAAATCCTGTTTTTCATGATAGAACTAAACACATTGATGTGAAGTTCCATTTCATTAGGGATGTAGTTGAAAAAGGGATTATTGACCTTGAAAAAATCCCATCTGAGTTCAATCCAGCTGACATGGGAACAAAATGTCTGCCTTCTGAAAAATTCTGTTCTTGTTTGCAAAACTTGAACATTCTTTCCAAACCTTGACTTGATGTGTGCTACTTTGTAGTCTGTGTGACTTGGTATTTATGCTTTCTTTGTGATTGCTTGTTTAATCTTTTTCTGTGTGACTAAGATTGTGCTGTCTATGTGATTGCATTACTGCATTTTTTTTTAAAATGCAGATAAGTTGTATTCTGAGTGAATTCAACTTGATATACTTGTATAAACTGTGTGCTCTTACTGGTGTGTCAAAAATCAGCAATGATGACTTCCAAAATTTGTTTAGAAATTTTCACTAATGATTCACATTTGGTCCAAGGTGGAGAATTGTTGGATTTTGGCCCAAATATGTTCTGGGCCATAAAGCCCAATTGCCATTATTTTATATACACCACCATACTGAGTTAAGCCCAAGTTATTATAAGTGAGCCCAGTCCATTTCAGAGCCAGATCCATCCGTTGGATTTGATGCTTAATCTGGACCGTTCAGTACCTCACTTAAATAGCATTTTCTCTCTCTTCGTTTCTCTCACTCTGAAACCCTAACTCTTACCCTTTCTTCTCCGCCGCTCCTGCTTCTGTCTTCTTCCTCCCTTGTACTGCCTTGACTGAGTTATGGCTGGAGGTCAAAGTGCACGGTACAGTGCTGACTTTGACCCTCCGGTACAGCCTTCACCGGCTCTCTTTGACTTCAGTCCCTATTTATGTTGGCATGAAGGCTGGAAAAGGACAAGATACAGATAAACCCTAATCCGACCTAAATCCCTCCGTTTTCTTCTTTGTGAGTTCAGAAATTGGGGTTTTGGTGAGTGGGTTAGCTTGAGTGCTTGATCTGTTCTTCTTTCGTGGTTTCTGGGTAATTTAGGGTTTGAGTGTTGTGAGAGAGAAAGGAGATCTGTTCTCCTTGAGGTACTCTGGTGGTGTATATTTGAAAGTGTGAATCTCTGGTGTGAAAGTGGAAGACTGAGCTGAAAATCTCAATCTATTTGTTTTCCCAATTTATTCATACCTTGTATTCATTTTCTTTCTTTTATACTTTCATACCTATATATATATCTATTCTCCTTGGCAGTAATTAATACTGCAAAAGGGGAATACATATAATTTACAGTAGGTTGTGAATGGAGCTTGGCAATTTGATACCCTACATTATGGAATTACGAACTAGGATTTGGAGAGAAATCTGGTGGGAAATTTGAGGATGCGAAGAAGAACACTACAAGAAAAGTGGCTTTTAACCACTTCATTTTAACAACACGCATATTACTTATGTCATGATAATATATTTTCAACAACACGCTTTTAGTGAATGTTGTTGTTAGCTCCCGAATAATATATTTAACAACATGTGTGTTTAGCGTGTTGTTAACTCATGATTCCACAAGACGCGACAGCATGTTGTGACATCTCAGTTGGCAAGTTCTTTACAACAACGTTTCTCGCAAGTTGTACAAAAGCGTAACTGTAACAAGATATAATGTGTGTTGTCGAATCGAGTTACTGTAACAACACACATAGCATATTGTCGAATGGTTATTTGAAAAATCTATTTTAAATTTGCGAGATTCGTTTTTTTAATCAGCTTTGATAATAATCAGCAAAGGTTTTTTATAATTATATTCACACGTATTTAATTTAGGAATTAAGTTACCAATTAAATTAGGAATTTGTTAACCTAATGACGTTGAGGAAATAAACTGTGAAGAGACAGAACAAAATTCTGATTGATCAAAATATCACCAAAAGCAAATTGACGGGTAGAGGAAGATCTTTCCACGTTTCAACTTTGCAACAAAGGATTTTCACCATTCTTGTGTCGTAGGAAAGAAGAGGTATTTATTAGTTGTTTGAGATTTAGTTTTTTCATTTATTTTTTATTCAAAACTTTGATATTTGATTACAGTAATAGAAAAAAATAAGGAGAAGAAGATGGAATCCTGATCGATCCAACTTCACAAAAAAGAAAACAAGAAGAGGCCGAAAAAGGGAGACTTTCACGTTTCAGGCGTTGCTACAAAGGATCTTCATAATTCTTGTTGTTGTGCAGGAAAGAAGAGGAACAAACAGGTGATTGAGAATTTGTATTCTTCATGTATTTTAGATTTAAACCTTTGATTTTTGACAACAATACATGGACAAAGAAAAAAATAAAAAGGTAGACAATTCATATGAAAAATCATATATATCAAAAATCGTAACTTCTTCACATGTATATTCCTTGTGCAACAAATCACGGGTATGTTATTTATGAAAGTAGTTTATATCTTTTACTATTTATACACTGTATGTTGTTACTTTTGGAAGAGTAAAATCACACGAATTAATTTCTAATTTCCGTTTAAAGAATTTGCTTTTACTTTAAAGTTCATGTGCTAATGTAAAAAAACATATGCTATCTTTCTTTTGACTTCTTTTTGCGTATCAGATTTTCAACTTGGACAGTATAAGCGTGGCAGGAGACTTTGTATTGATCTTTAAATGGATAAAGAATGGCTGAAATTTGACAGGTTTAACATTTAATTAGCTTTAAATTATATCTTCTGGTTAAGTTTAATATTTTTATAAATTTTAATTTAATTTGATAAATGTAGACGTGGAGAGATTTACCAAAAGGGGTCACACAATTTTGTTGATGCAGCTCGAGCTCGATTAGGAGATTCAGATATGATTGTGTGCCCTTGTTTGTTATGTAGAAACCTACAACACCACCACTTCAATACAGTGTATGAACATTTAGTCATAAAAGGTTTTGATCCTAACTACAAAATTTGGGTTTTGCATGGTGAAAGACCAAGTGAATCAATCCAATATGATAATGCGGAAATACCTGAGATGTATAGGATGTACAAGGACTTATATTTTCAAAACGACGACAATCACGAGCATCCAATAACTAGAGAAACAGATTTTGATAATTTAGTTAGGGAAGCAGAGACTCCACTGTACCCAGGTTGCATAAAGTAAACAAAGATGTCTGCGATCATAACTATGTTTAAGTTCAAAGCATCATTTAGCATAACTGATAGTGCTTTTGATAGCATGATGCAAATGATCCGTGATATGTTGCCTGATGATAATACACTTCCTGAATCGTTTTATTTGACAAAGAAAATATTCAAGACATTAGAACTTGGCTATGAGAAGATACATGCATGCGCGAATGATTGTTGTCTATTTAGAAATGATCTTGAGCACGCAACCGAATGTCCTAAATGTGGTGTGTCGAGATGGAAAGTTAGCAAGAATGAAACTAGAATTAAAAATGGAGTTCCCGCAAAAGTGCTGCGTTATTTTCCAATTATACCAAGATTGAGAAGAATGTTTGCTATAGCTGAGATAGCAGAACAAGTAAGATGGCACTCAACTAATAAGAGTATAGATGGAAAATTACGACATCCTGTTGATTCATTGGCATGGGATTTGATAAATAGGAGGTGGCCATCATTCGCTTCGGACCCTCGTAACATGAGATTTGGGCTTTCAACCGACGACTTTAATCCTTTCCAAGATCGCTCTACGTACAGTTGTTGGCCTGTGATTTTAGCTCCATATAACTTGCCACCGTGGTTATGCATGTCCAAGGAAAGTTTAATGTTAACTTTGTTGATTCCAGGTCCTAGACAACTGGGCAATGATATTGATATTTACTTGGCTCCGCTTATAGATGATATGAAACTATTGTGGAAAGATGGGATAGAGGTATTTGATGCATTTAGTCAAACGAGTTTCAACTTAAAATGTATTTTAATGTGGACCATCAATGACTTCCCAGCTTACGGAAACCTATCTGGGTGGCCTACCAAAGGAAAATTTGCGTGTCCTGTTCGGGTTTGGGTTTGTTCGGGTTTAGGGGTAAGAAGAGGGAAATAATAATTGGGAATTTGAGTGACATAAACAACGAAAGCGAATGAGGCGTAATGGCGTGTGTTCCAGCTTGATTTTGACTATCACATGACATGACATGCAGGTTACGTGACAATTCCATCCCAGTGAAAGTTGTCGGTCGAATCAAAAGTGTGTCAAAAAGTGATAAATGTTAAGGACTGAACCGTGACAACGAAAGTATGAGAACTAAAATTATTTTAGATGATAAATATAATGACGAAAAGTGTAATTATCCGGCTAATGTGTTCAATAGCACAGTGTATCTCTCCACTAGTATTAATATGTAACTAAACATGAATTTTTGTTTCTTTGATTTTTTGTGTTTATCAATTAAGCAGGACATTGATGGCTGTTTTGGTTTATTGGAGGAGTTAAGATGGGATTGGACTATTTATATTGGATTGTACTGTTTCGAAAAGGTAATACTGAAAATAGCTAATCTTTGGTTTCTCGTACTTGGACATTTGGATAGGCCCAACTCATATCAATCTCATATTAGGTTTATTTGACTGATTAAGAATACAACGTGAAAATACAAAATTAATTTATGGGCCCATTAGAAATAATGTGTAATCACCTAATGTTGGTTTGTATTCTAGAATCGATAATTTGAGGTATTTTTCCCCCAAATTAACAAAACCTAGGTTCATCTGCACACCTCATTTTTTCTGGATTCTTGTTTTTCTAGTTGTACGAATTGTGCGTTGAGGTTACCATCTTTCAATGAGAAGCAGCAGTTCTATGGGTGCGAGGGGGCGAGGAGGTGGTTCTGGTTGTGGCTGCAGCCACTTCGATGAAACGGCAAAGATGTTTAGTTATTGTGGGCTGAAATTGTCCGTTAAGACATCATTCACGAGTACCAACCCGGGACGCCGGTTTGTTTCATATCTGTCAATTATTTGTTTATTGTTAATTATGTATTTCTCATTCTTATCGGTGCACTAGATAACAACTACAGTTGAATGTTGTTGGTCCAAATGAAATTGTAAATTGGCAGGATTTTAAGTGTGAATTCTTCAAATGGGTGGAGCATGAATTTTGTGAAAATTCGAGTGAAATGATTTCTGCATTAGAGGAAAGGATTGAAGGATTGAAGCAACAGTTGTGATTCGAATCACACAGAGCGAAATTCTACAAAAAGGTTGCTATATGTTCATCATTTGCTCTTTTCTTATTTTTTTTCTCATATGTGTGTTGTTGTGCACAATGTAAGTAGTACAAATAATTGATATCAATAGTAAGGGTGGTAACTTGTAACATCACTCCAATAAGGAATAAGGTCATATTAGGTTCCTTATGACATGATATCTATAGTTGTAATATTCATTATTATGTTAGTAATGCCACGTAGTTAGTTCACCGGTGGTCAATGGCGGATCCAACATGAAAATTCAGGGTACGCCGCATAGAAAACAAATTAAATATTCGAGTATTACATAGTAAAAACATAACAATGTTCCAATTACAACTCAGATTGAAAATCTATTTCTAGGCCAAGTGTAAATGCATTCTCCTCTTACTCATGGCTTGAAAGTGCTTGATAATATCTAGATCATCGATTGTAATAAACACTTCTTTATCCACAAATGCTACTAAGCAATCTTAAGACATGGATTTGCTATTCGATTTTTCAACTCATTCTTCACATATTTCATGCCAGAAAATACTCGTTCAACACTTGTCGTGGCCACCGCTAATGACAAAGCTAGCTTCAAAAGTGTGCACACCAATCCAAATGTCTTGTGATTTTTTGACGAACAAGAGTCCTACATGGATCATAAATATCCTTCAAATTTGAAACATTATCGTCCATCTTGACACACCCAATATAAGTGTCAAGTTGGCTATACAACTCGTTATCACTAACATCCTTAAAGTCATTTGGGTAGAATCTTGCCAACCTCACAAGTGATTTAGTGTCAAAATCTTGAAATAAAGAATAAGGATTCGAACATGATACACAATTCAACAACTCAAGGTTTTCGGTGTAAATCGATCACCCAACTCTTTCATTACAAAACCTATGACATGTAAAAAACAACCATTCTTGAAATAATTGAGATTTGTCAATAACGGAGCAAGTCTTTTTGATTTATTACCTTTCACATGCCTTGACTCCATGCCGGGCACATCGATTTCAAGATTACCACAAGAATCCACCATTTTTTCATAAAATGCTTCCCACTCATTATCTCTCAATTGTTGAAGTATTTTCTTACTTACTTGGACAAGTTGCATGGCGGTCACAGTATCTTGATTCCCTTTTATAATGCTTGTGACAAATCACTTGACAACGACAAAACCTCAACCATTAAGTGCAACATGAAAACAAAACCAAAAGTTTGCATGAAAAATAACAAACTTTTTCGTTCACCCTTTGAATATCTATCACTCTTCAAATCTTCAAGCACTTCAATAATGGGAGTAAACAAGTCAACCAACCTACTAAGAGTCCGAAAGTGAGATCCCCACCGTGTATCACCTGCTCTTGCAATAGACAACTCTTGGTTCAAACCGGTACCCGTTTCCACCAACTCATCCTCAATTAAATTTTCAAAATGAGCCACTTATTTTTTTCGAAGCAAAGATTAACGTTTGTTAGAAGATCGTAGGAAGTTTACAATACGAGACACTTCAAGGAAAAAACAATCAACATCTTCATGCTTACGAGCCATTAAAACAAGAGCCAATTGAAGTTGGTGAGAAAAACAATGCACATAATAGGCTTGTGGATTTGCCTTTTGAATCAATTCAATCCACCAAATTGACCTTTCATGTTAGTGGCTCTATCATATCGTTGTCCTCGAATTTTAGATATACACAATCCTAATCCCGACAACAAAGTTTCAAGAGCATCTTTAAGCGCTATCACACTTATATCCTGAACATGAACGATGCCAATAAACCGTTCGACAATAAATCCTCTATCATCAACAAAACGCACAACTACTGCAATTTGTTCTTTACCAGAGCAATCACCAGACTCATCAACAAGAACACTAAAGAAACCATCTCCAATTTCTTCAACTATCTTTTTAACAGTTTCAACCGCACATGCATTTGCAAGTTCTTTTTGAATAACAGGAGAATTCATCTTACATTTTCCTTCACCACTTTTAAATACTTCTGCTATTTTCTCATCGTTTCTCCCCAATGCTTCGATAAATTCTAGAAAATAGCCCTTATAAATAGAATTTCCCCCTCATTATGTCCCCTAAACGCAATTCCACCTCTGACAAGAAACTTGACTGCTTCAAGTGATGCTTTTACACGAACAATTAACCAGCTTCTGCTTTTGTACTATGCTTTACAAATGAAGACTCAATACTTTTTTTTTCTTCATAAAATTCGCACATGCTTTGACACAATTTATGTGATGACTATTGAGTTCACCAACACGTGTGTAGACGCATAAAATTAATTAATTGGTTAATTAAATTAGCCAATTAAATTGTGTCTAAATTAAATTATATCTTGTCTTGCAAGACAAGTCATGGAGATAAATATCAATTAATTATTGGCCAATATGATTGTTTCTTCTATTTCAAGTTATAAGAGATCAATATCAATTTAATAAAGGCCAATCAAATCGCGCCACGTCATCAAGAAGACTTTATGTGGGACTCTTATTCTACCACTATAAATAGGGACCCTCCCAACACAATTCAAAACACAACTCAAGAAAAAGAAAAACCGTAGGAGAAAATTCTCTCTACAATATTCAAGTCATCTTAATTAAATTCAAGTCGTTATTCATCAAATTCTAGGCGTTCTTCATCAAATTCTAGGCGTTCTTCATCAAATTCAAGGCGTTCTTCAACAAATCAAGATCGAAGGAAGATTGAAGGGCCAAATCCATCAAGAACTCTAAGATCTTCAAGTCAAAACCCGTCAAAATTATGCGTTCGATCCGAGATTCAAGTCGCAAGACCCTCGGAAGACGTTATTCAAATCCAAATCAAATCCGGAGAAGATCAAGTCAACGACCCAACTCCGAAATTCAAAATCAAACGCATATTGTTCTTGAGAGAAGAATCAGAGGTTTAAATTAGAGTTTGTAACCCGCTATATTATTTTAATTCAATAAAATTATCTTTGTGCAAGTTTTTCTTGTTTGTTTAAATCGCAGATAAGAATTTGTTGCTACAAATTTTGGCACGCCCGGTGGGACATCTCTACCTCTCATCTCTTCTCTCTCTCGAAGATCCTCAAAGTGTTGCAGTGACTGTTCTACGTTCACAATGAAGATTGCTACTTCGGATTCATCAAGTGTGGGCTTAGTTACAAGGAGTATGGCTAAGAAGCTGCAAGCATCCTCCGAGACTAGCTCGACGCCCCAAACCATTCAGAAAGGCTTACCACCTCTTGCCAACACAAGCGCAGACGTGGAAGGTTCAAAACAAGAGATTTCACAGCCCACGCCTCGTTCAACATCAAGCTACTCAGATGTGGCATCCGTCATGACAACAAACGCTACAACCATGGAAGAGCAAACTGCAAGTTTAACAAAGGCCATTGAGGGACTCGCAAAGCATGTTCAACAACGAGATTCTCAAATTACCAAGTTGATGGACAAAGCCGATGCTAGTCAAGCTGTGGAGAATCAGATAGAGGCTCAAGACGAAGTCGAGACATCCACAAAGCAACAACCAGTTGAAAACAAGAAGGCTCCAGCTCAAGAACTTCAAGTTTCTCCCGAAGGGCTGATTCATGTAGATCAAGTGATGAACGCTGATCAGTAGAACAATCAAAGACAAGTTGGAAGGAAGCCCAAAGTCGCCATCAACCTATGTCAAGCCATACACGCAAAGGATTGATGATCTAAAGATGCCAATGGGCTATATACCTCAAAAGTTTCAACAATTTGACGGCAAAGGCAACCCCAAGGAACACGTGGCACACTTCGTGGAGACTTGCAATGATGCCGGCACGTATGGAGATCACCTCGTCAAGCAATTCGTCTGATCGCTCAAAGACAATGCGTTTGATTGGTACATTGATTTGGGGTCAAACTCCATCGATAGTTGGAAGCACTTAGAGGAAGAATTTCTCAACCGCTTTTACAGCACCCGAAGAACAATCAGCATGATTGAGCTCACCAATTCCCGCCAGTGGAAGAAGGAACCTGTCATCGACTACATCAACCGTTGGAGAAATTTGAGTCTTAGTTGCAAGGATCGACTGCCTGAGACATTAGCTATTGAACTGTGCATCCAAGGAATGCAATGGGGACCCCGATATATTCTTCAAGGAATTCAACCTAGAATTTTTGAAGAGTTGGCCACTTGAGCACATGATATGGAGTTGAGCATAACTTCAAATGGATTCGTAGAACCTTCATTCCAAAAGTCGTACCTTCTCAAAGAAGAACATGTTGAAGAAGAACAAGAAGGTCATGAGGATGAGGGCAAATGTTTTGAGGAACCAACACCCTATGTAATATGACAAGTCAAATTAAATGAAGCACTCCTTGACACGAGTTTAAAAGGTCTACAAGTACATATCAAATTCAAGTTCAAATCAGTACTCCTTGACACGAGTTTAAAAGGTCTACATGTCCAAATAAAATCAAATACTCATTGATACGAGTTTAAAAGGTCTACAAGTCCAAATCAAGTGAAGCACTCCTTGACACGAGTTTAAAAGGTCTACATGTCAAAATCGAATGAAGCACTCCTTGACACGAGTTTAAAAGGTCTACATGTCCAAATTAAAGAAAGCACTCCTTGACACGAGTTTAAAAGGTCTATATGTCCAAATCAAATGAAGCACTCATTGACACGAGTTGAAAAGGTCTACTTATCCGAATAAAATGAAACACTCCTTGACACGAGTTTAAAAGGTATACAAGTCCAAATCAAGTGAAATACTCCTTGACACGAGTTTAAAAGGTCTACATGTCCAAATCAAATGAAGTACTCCTTGACACGAGTTTAAATTTTCTACAAGTTCAAATTAAATCAAGGCTCCTTGATACGAGCATAAACTATCTACATGTCCAAATCAAATCAAAGCTCCTTAATACGAGCATAAACTATCTACATGTCCAAGTCAAATCAAGGCTCCTTGATACGAGCATAAACTATCTACATATCCAAATCAAGTCAAGGCTCTTTGATAAGAGTGTAAACTATCCACAAATTCCAGTCAAATGCTCCTTCAACACGAGCTAAAACTGCATATATTTCTCCTTCTCCACATGAGTATAAAATGTGCATGACATCCCTCAAAAGGATTTGAACTACGTTATGACTTGATCCCTTTCTAGGGTACGTAGGCAACTTAGAATTTCTCTAAGTTCAGTCATGATTTCAAAGATGTATGTGCTTTGCTAGATCAAACTGCAATTGAAGTTAAGCAATTATCGAGACTCATTCACTCCAAGACGCATCGTCCGTGAACAAGTCTCGAGGGGGCATTTGTAGATGCATAAAATTAATTAATTGGTTAATTAAATTAGCCAATTAAATTGTGTCTAAATTAAATTATATCTTGTTTCTTCTATTTCAAGCTATAAGAGATAAGTATCAATTTAATAAAGGCCAATCAAATCGCGCCACGTCATCAAGAAGACTTTATGTGGGACTCTTATTCTACCACTATAAATAGGGACCCTCCCTATACAATTCAAAACACAACTCAAGAAGAAGAAATACCGTAGGAGAAAATTCTCTCTACAATATTTAAGTCATCTTCATTAAATTCAAGTCGTTATTCATCAAATTCTAGGCGTTCTTCATCAAATTCAAGGCGTTCTTCAATAAATCAAGATCGAAGGAAGATTGAAGGGCCAAATCAATCAAGAACTATAAGATCTTCAAGTATAAACCCGTCAAAATTCTGCGTTCGATCCGAGATTCAAGTCGCAAGACCCTCAGAAGACGTTATTCAAATCCAAATCAAATCCGGAGAAGATCAAGTCAATGACCCAACTCCGAAATTCAAAGTCAAACGCATATTGTTCTTGAGAGAAGAATCAGAGGATTAAACTAGAGTTTGTAACCCGCTATATGTATTTTAATTCAATAAAATTATCTTTGTGCAAGTTTTTCTTGTTTGTTAAAATTGCAGATAAGAATTTGTTGCTACAACGTGTATTCAACTTGTATTTTAGATTCCAACACTTCAAACCTTCAATTACAAATGCAGAATTACTAGTACCATTGTAGCACAAATAAGATGGCAAACAAAACACAACTTTTTTTTCTATAC
This sequence comes from Erythranthe guttata, assembly GCF_000504015.1. The sequence continues at coordinate 833,541 of NW_012193374.1, read as the reverse complement.
TATATTCTAACCAGTCATTGTCTTTATACCAACTATTATTATAAGAACGATTCCTTTTTCCAATCTCTTTAGGAGGATATTCTGTCATATTGGGTCTTGTAGGTCCATTTACAAGATAAGCTCTTGTCACCTCATCTTGATTATTTTGATGATAATCAAGAATTAGAGTTCTTTTTCTAGGATCCAACTTCAAATATTCTCCCTTTTTGAATACCTTATTTTAAGATGGTGGATCATTTGATGAAGGAGGGAAAAAGTTTCTCCGGATGGTCCCTCAATTGCAGAAGGAATTGGAGAGGCTTCAATTCTTGAATCATTTCCGATAGTAGAATTATTAGACTCCGAAAATCGAGGGGCCGGCGTAAAGAACTCTAACAACATACTGTTAAATAAATTAAACAATTCGATTATTGGCATAAATTATTTGAAAAATCATAAAAATCGAAATTCAAAGTATAATTACCTCTAATCTAGAAGAAATGGATATGAATAATTTTGGGGAAAATAAAAGAGGCAAGAGGAGGAGGAGTTTTGGGGAAAAAAGCTTATTTTTGGAGGAAGTGAGGAGCTGATCGTGGGAGAGAAGTTTTGGGTGAAAAAAAAATCTGATTTGGGATTTGGTAGAGGCGCGGAAATTGAGGAAAAAAATTACCAATTTTTTTTTCATCAATAAAGATTGAACTCACTACCTCCCTTTCTTATTTGGAGAAATCTACCACTGGGGCATCTCATATGATACGTATAAAAAAAATGTTTAGTATTTAGGGTGGTCCATGGCATACATGGTCAGCCCCTAAATCTGCCCCTACTGGTGGTGGTGTTGTATTGTATTGTCTCTTATTTTGCTAGTAAAAAAAACACAGTGCTTCTGTTGTTGAGATCTTGCATTGTGGAAATGTTAACGTCACGTTTTCATTATCTTCGCTTCCTTTGTTATTTCGACAAATTAATCGACACACACGATGTTTCAATTTGGTTTTCGAATGTTTGTGACTGCACAATTAAATAAATATAACATGACTAATCACAACATGTTTGCAAGCACCTCATGTTGTCATCAATATCCTCAAATTGAAATTTCAAGCACCACATGAATAATACTCTGACTCAAATTAAATGAATAGTCAATCATCACATGTTATTAATAGTTTCCTGAAATTGAAATTACACATCTAATTTAAGTGGTTTGAATAATTTAAACCGTGGTTTGAATAATTTGTTATGCATTTTTTCCTTAGTCATGTGGTTTGAATAATTGATTAGAGAATATTTGTGTTTTTTTCCCGCCACACAATATTCTCTTGTTGCTGCCAAAATATTTTGTTCCCATGCCAACTAACAAGTTCAACATAATAATCATTGTTTGATAGAAAGAAATGAAAAACAATAAGCTCTCTTCTTCCCTATACATATGTGAAACTCACATGAGTTACCACACCATTGCTTCTCTATAGCTTTCCTCCTCCCTAAACATACAAGCTTTCCTCCACACAAAATTGGAGCAATAAAACCCAAAAAATCCATAATATTCAAACAAGAAGATTTCTTGTACGAATTGGAATGGGATGAGAAGGTTGATAACACCTTCATACAAGTTTTGTAATAGCTCGTTCGGGGGATTTCGTTGCGGGTAAAACAATGAGATTCAATCCGTATGGCACAAAGTGTCATACAAAAAAAACATACATTTATCGGCAAAGTATTTTCTTAAGAAGTTGGTCGTTCTCGAAACAAGGTACGAGACCTTCGGTTGGATGCTCACTCTTTCCGGATTTTCTTGGAATCAAACAAATCATACGAATTCTCCACTCGTTTGGTTTTTTCATTTATTAATGCCACCTCTTTTTTCAGAATATATAGGATCACGCGTTTGGTTGGGCATACCGTAAATACGGTGACTCCAAATGGGAAGATCTACAAACATTTTTTTCCAAACCGGCTATTCAAGCAAATCCGCAATATGAAGAGGACATTGTTCTGTCATCGGAGGACGATGATGATGTTAAGCCCGCACGTGCACCTCCACCGGCTCCGATCCCCGAGATGACGGTTGTCAACATCTCGTCCGATTCTAGTAGCTTGAACTTCAATGTGTGGGACTTACTTACTCACAACTACGACTCCGAAGGATCTTTGAACATGGAGAATAGCACGGCTCAGTCGAGGTTCGGGCGTATTTAGGCGGGACCGAGCCCAGTCAAGCCAAAGGAAGCTTTAATGCCAAAGTATAAGCAATTTCCCAGTGTCTACGGTGTAAGCTCGTTGGACTCTAACGTCCCATGGATGGAGGACAACGAGAAGGATGAGAAAGTTGATGGCAAGAAACCCTATTATTAGAAATTATGATGTAATGGACTCCATTTTTCCGGATTCGGCATGTACTTGTTTATTTCAACTTCTTTTGAATTTTCTTTCAAGTTTTTTTTTATTTTCTTCAAACCTCTAATACTGCATTAGTTTTAACTTGCAAACATACTGTGAAGCAAATATATCGGAACAAGTACATAATATTAAACACACCATAATATTATACAAAGTACATAATATTATACAAGTAGATTAAACGTAAAAATAATATTACATTAATTATACCACTAATAACAAAATACTAAACTACATAATCAAATAAGTACCAAACAGGGAAATGGTAGGGGACGGCGCAGTGGAGGTGATGGGTCATGGAGAGCTGGGGCTTTACATTACAGTGGTGGTTTTAGGTGTAGTGAAGAATTAAGAGGGCTTTTCATAAAATATGTGGGACTGGAGTGATAATTTGAAAAACTTTATTTTGGGCTTATAGAAATTTTGTGGGTGGATCTGTAAATTTTTCAATTTCTAGAAGGGTATCTAAGTCTTTGCAGGTAAAAAAAAATACAACCCAGTCTCACAACCCGCGCGTGCGACGCACGATAAGCTGTTAGGGATTTTATTAGTTTTGACGAATTTTCATATGAGGTTCTTGCTAATATTTTTTACACGAGGACTCTTTTAGTCATTAGAGATTACACAGGGGAGGTTCTTACAAAAACCCCACCCATGTATACGTGTTAGCAACTCAACTTTTATAACAAAGAATTGTTTCACACGTGTACAACAAAAACAATATATATACTACACATTTAACATTTTACATATACAGTTAAACCTCTATAAATTAATACAATTGGGACCATCAAAATTTCATTAATTTAGCGAAATATTAACTTATCGATAAATTAATAATTATTAATTTATACATTAATTAATAACTTATTAATTTATGAGATTACTTTTATTATTATTTTCAATAAATACATTTTTTTAAAAAACAATTACGTTTATATTATTCATTGTACCATTAGTTCAATGCACTATAGAGCTCGTTTCACCAATGGAAGCTCTTAAAGCACCAGTAGTATATAACGATTTTATGTTGAGTTATGAGAAAACTATACCGAAAGTTCTAACCATGTTAAGAAAAGTGAGGGACAAGATTGATGCTAATTTGAACTTCAATGAGAAAGAAGCGACAATTAAATTATATTGTATTAAGCCTTCGTAGATCTATAAAATATGTATTGGTACCATGTAATTTAAGAATTATTTTTATGCATTATTAATTTATATATTATATGGGGCTTCTTAAAATTTTCGAATTTGTATTATCTTATAAATTTAGCGAATTATTAATTTAGCACGTTGTCCCCGAGTCGGGACCGGGAAAATTTATTATTTAAGCGAGGTTATTAATTTATCGGGTATTAATTTATCGAGGTTCTACTGTATCTCACTTACATAACAAAACGACCGATGCGTGATATAAAGATCAAATCTAAGTACAAATATATCTCTAATTAATTAATGCACACACACGAATGAACTGCCCACATTATTAGAAAAGAATTAACGAACATTAATTATGTGGGCATTAATAATAATCGTAATTATGAAGAAGAAATAATTAATGAGGATTAACTTTTCCCATGTTGTTGTGATTCTTGAGGGCATCAACAGCAGGCTTGACTACTTTCTCCACTATTTTCTTGCCCATCATTTTTGTAACATGCTCCCTTTTCTTCGGAACAACACTCCCCTTCTTCCCGTAATTATTATTACCGCTGCTCTCCCCATTAATATTGTTCGAATTCATCTTGCCTTGATCGATCGATATATATAGATTTCTCACGTATGAGTGTATGATTTGCAGCTACATATATATATATATATATTGATCTTTCTTTTTTTTTTCTTTCTCTTTTATATGTTTGTGTGATATGATATGTTTTGGGATATGTGGAGGGGTATTAATTTATAGACGAGTTTTCAGAGTTGCTTCTCTCTCTAGCTAAAACACTTGTTCTTTTTCTTCAATTTTTCGGTCGTCTTTCTACGTGTTTTCTGCTAATTCATTTCTGTGTGATTTCACAGAAAATATGTGGATTATGTATGTGAAAGTATCTGATTGTGTGTGTGTGTGTGCTTCCTAGCTATATGTATGTATGCATTGCCTTTAATTTCAATGTGGTCATCAGATCATCACTACATTCTTTGTGTTGATCTTGTAATTTGCACAGTTTTTATTTTATTTTATTAATTATATGTAATTCAGAAATTTCCTTGTGCCGTTCTGAAATTAGAGACCAACACATCATATGTCTTCTGATGTGTATATATATTATATACGTATACTGGAATGCATACATATATTTAATGTATATATATATATATATATATATATATATATATATATATTTGTTTGGCAGTTTGGGTTTGTGTGTGTGATTGTGTGGCCGAGGACGACGACTAATTCATGCATGGAGAGAGAAAATCAAACGAATTCGCGTCAATGAAAACGCGGGCCCATTTTTTTTATTTTTTTGGTTGTTATATATTTTAATTTAGACGCCAATCATATTTTACACTAGTGCCGAGTTAATTTATCGTTTTCAATTTTATTAGCGAAATTATCTTGAATTAAGATTTTCTTTAAGACAATTACAAAAGTTGACTTGCTAGATATAGTACGCGTTACGTTGCTATGTCCAGAATAGTTAGCTGGGTGCAAAATAGTAAAGATTTTGTTTATTAATTTAATGGCGAATAAGACATAGACCCACAAATTCAAGTTTCACTACAAATAGGTTGACCCTTTTAACTTTCATTTTAAATAAATCCACAAAAACATGAATTTCTAAAATAGCCTACATACTTCTATTTGAGATAAGTCAAATTCACCCCCGTCCCATCCCACCTCGCCCACCAGGTCCGCTCCGACCCGACTAGTTTTTTTTTTACGGCGATGGCCTGGGTCGTCGGAGCGCCGGCTAGTCGACCCACAATTAGTTGACATTCTTTTTTTTTTTCCTCTCCTTTTTTTTTTGTTTTTTTTTTCCCGGTGGTGGGTCGCTGGAGCTCCGGTTAGCTGACTCAGCATTAGTTAACTTCAACATTAGTTGCCTTTAACATTAGTTGACTTCTTTTTTTTATTCTTTTTTTTTTCCTCCAATGGCGGGTCGTGAGATCTCTGGTTAATTAGCTGACTCTACATTAGTTAACTTCAACATTAAGTAACTTCAACATTAGTTGACATTCAATCTTTTTTTACTTCTTTTTTTTTTCCTCTGATAGCGGATCATCGGAGCTACGGTTAGATGACTTCAACACTAAATCAATCAGATGTCAGTTAATCAGAGGCCTAAATACGCATCGCCGAAAAAAATAATTAAAAGAAAAAAAAAATCGGTTCTCAGCTAATGCAAAGTCAGCTAATCCGAGCTCCGACGTCCCGTTGCTGGAAAAAATAAAAAAGTTATTTGAAAAAAGTTGGACGTCAGCTAATACGTAGTAAACTAATACATGTTAACTAATCGGAACCCGATGACCCTAAAGTTAATTAATGTTGAGTCAACTAACCAGAATCCGACGACCCAGCGCCGGAAAAAAAAAAAAAGAATTTAAACAAAAAAAATTATAAATTAGAATATCAACTAATGTTGAAATTAACTAATATTTAGTCAGATAACCAAAGTTTCGACGACCTGCTGCCAGAAAAAAAAAATTAACACAAAAAAGAGAAAAAAGAAAAAAAATGGAATGTCAACTAATGTTGAAGTTAACTAATGTTGAGTCAGCTAACCGGAGCTCCGACCACCCAAGCCACCGCCGGAAAAAAAATTAAAAAAAAAAAAAATTAATACTAAATAAATAAAAATAATAATAATCCAAATAAATAAGATAAAACAAACCCTAATTAAAGTGTGAAAAAAGGTAAAATGGGTATAATGAAACTATTTGCATTTATGTAAAATGAAACTTGGAATTAATGAGTTTATGTAAAATACATAAAAAGAGTTGGACCAACCCCTCATTAAGTAGGTTAGTGATGGGCTATCTCAAATAAACCCTTGATTTAATATATAATAATAATACGTAATATATATATATATATATATATATATATATATATATATATATATATATATATATATATATATATATATATATATATATATATATATATATATATATGAGTGGTAAGGAAATGGATTTTTATTATTATATGTGAGTGTGTTATTTAATAAAATTTCCTTTTTGGTCCTTGTGAATTCGTGCAATTTATAATTGAAAAGATAAAATTAGAGATTTACATAATTTGGTAATAACTTGTATAAAGATATGTATTGAAGCCGAAATTAAACAATACAAGTTTTAAATTATTATTCACAAGTTATAAATTTGTGGTGCATTTACAAACAAAAACTTTATTAAAACAATATTCAAGGAACATACAGAATGAAGTCAAGATCTTCATTTTTATGAAGAAATCACAAGTTGATTTTGTTGACATCGAAATTCGGGATTAAATTACAAATTAATGGCCTGAATAATTTGGTTATTAATTTGGATCTCGGTTAAAAGTCCATAATAAATTTGGACTTTATATTAAGATTCTGAGATTACATTTCAAATTAATAGCCCAAGAAGATCGGTAATTAATTTAGGTCTCGAATCAAAGTCCGTAATCAATTTTGGTTTTATATCGAAGTTCGCACTAAATTTGGGTTTCACAAATATGTCATATGGGTTAACCCAAAATAAGTATTAAATTCTTATTCACTTGGGCTAGCTATTTGGGCTTATAAAATCTAGCCCATATTAAATAAGTTGCTAGTGTCCAAGTCTACCGGTCCAAGTTTCAAGTCAAGAAACCCTAAATTAAGCCTATAAAAGGAGGCCTCAAACACTTCCAAGCAACACGCATACACATACACAAGGACACAAGCATCAAGCAACTCGTACATCAAGCTCAAGTTTCGAGCTCTTGCCACGACGAAGAACAACAACCGCGGAGGTTCTACATCTTCATCAAGGCGCCATATCCACAAAGACCTAGAAATCCCCAAATCGATTTCTAAATATCCATATCTACTTCCGCAAATCGAGGAAGGAATCAAGCTTTCAATTCAAGAACAAGCTTCGGCCCTTGGATTAAATCTAGGAGAAGAATAAGAAGAATCAACAAAGATTGTAACCCATTTCGTTTTGATTAAATATATTTATTTGTTCCTATTTTTTCTTGTCTTGTAATTTATTTTGCAGACATTTAAATTTGAGGTTAACAAATTGGGACGCCCGGTGGGACCACTTTTCCTCTCATCTCCTCTCCTACATCGAAGCACATATTCTTTGTTCAACGATCCAATGGCTCCAAAGAAGAACCAAAACTCTTTGATCCCAAAGGCTGCCGAGATTGCCACTGTTGTTGGTTTATCATCCACTGGGGGCAAGATGGATGACATAACTACGTCAAATGGCTCAAGTTCCTCAGGCTTGGAAGAGATTGACTCCAAATCTCAAGCCTTCACCACATTGCCGGTTATGGTGGTTGATGCGACTTCCATGGATGAGCAATTGGCGCACTTGGCCCAAACAATGGCTAATCTTCAAAATATAGTCGAAGACAAAGACATGAAAATCGCTCAATTAATGGATAAGTTGGAACAGTCAGAGGTTGAGGAGTTTAGCCCGAAGCACGAATCTTACGCGCTTCGCAACGAGAAAGCAAAGCAAGTTGAAGAAGCACAGACCAAGCCGGACTTTGTGCAAGGCGCCGTTCATTCTTCAATGTCTGTTGCCACGCTATCTGTTCAACAATTGCAGGAGATGATTGCCAATACCATCAAAGCGCAATATGGCGGACCATCCCAAGTCTCACCCATGTACTCAAAGTCGTACACTAAGCGGATCAATGCATTAAGAATGCCAGCGGGATACCAACCTCCAAAACTTAAACAATTCGACGGAAAGGGGAACCCCAAGCAACATATTTCTCATTTCATCGAAACTTGCAACAATGCGGGGACTAACGGCGATCTCTTGGTGAAACAATTTTTAAGATTACTCAGGGGAAATGCTTTCGATTGGTTTGTCGATTTGGAACCCGAGTCCATCAACAGTTGGGAAGAGATGGAACATGAATTCTTGAATAGCTTCTACAGCACGCGTCGTACTGTGAGTATGATCGAGCTTACCAATGCGAAACAGTGGAAAGATGAACCGGTTGTGGATTACATTAACCGTTGGCGTGCACTAAGTCTAAATTGCAAGGATAAGCAATCGGAAGTGTCAGCAATTGAGTTGTGTATCCTAGGGATGCATTGGGGGCTTCTCTACATCTTACAAGGGATTAAGCCTCGAAATTTTGAAGAATTGGCTACGCGTGCCCATGATATGGAGTTGAGCATCGCGAACCATAAGAGTGCACTCGCGCTAGATGGTCAAAAAGGGAAAAGAAAGGATTTTAAGAGAAACTAAAAAAAATTCTAAAACCTCTACCAAGGAGTCAATGGCCATAAAAGCAGTAGGTTTAAAAATTCCTTCGAAGATCAAAGACGACAAAACCGGTGAACATCGAATATCAAACGACAGACGTCGACCCACGTTGAAGGAAGTGTAAGAGAAAGAATACCCTTTTCCGGAATCGGACGTCTCCCATATCTTTGATGAGCTGCTGGCAAGAAAATTGATTGACTTGCCGGAACCAAAACGGCCAGAAGTATGAATGATGGATGACCCAATGTATTGCAAATATCATCGAGTTGTTGGCCATCTCATAGAAAAGTGCTTCGTGGTCAAAGAAAAGATCATGAGACTCGTGAGAAATGGCAAAATAATACTAGATACTGAAGATGTTGCCAACTCGAATGTTACAAGTGTCACTCCACTCTCAAGCGACACATATTGCGCATGGAACACCCAAAAATGCCCGCCTGCACCTGCGAAGAAAGTGTCTGCATTTCAATTTGGGAGTTTGGAACCACAATTGGTAAGGGCTTTATTTCACGAGGAGGAACTCATATACGATGAAAACCCCATTGATGCTATTGAGGATGAGGGAGAAAGGATTCTAGTGATACACCGGTAGAGACAGATGGGACGTGTTGACAAACTTCATGTAATGCCATCACCAAATCAACAGCCAATGAAATACATGCACCATCCCAAATCAAATAAAGACTCAAAGATGAGTGATGATGCTTCAAGAAAATCTTACAGAAGTTCGGTCCCAATGCACGTGACTTTGAAATAATTCTTTCCGAAATTGTTCTTCCTACAAAAAGTTGAAAAAGCATACGTTAATTCGGATGAGAGCGACAATCGACATTATATTCCTTGTTGTGCTACTATGACTTTCACGGACGATAACTTGTTGTTGGGATCTCAACCTCACAATCGTCCGCTCTTTGTTTCGGGATTCATACCCGAACAAAAAATTAACCGTATACTCGTAAATGGAGGGTCAGCTGTTAATATCTTACCAAAATCCACCATGAGGCAGTTGGGGATTGCTATCAAAGATTTGTCTCGCAGCCGCCTTACTATTCAAGGATTTAACCAAGAAGGCCAAAGAGCTATTGGGATGGTTCGTTTAGACCTCACAATTGAAGAGCTAGCGGCAAGTACACTATTCCATGTTATTGATGCAAGAACCTCTTATCGCTTGTTATCAGGAAGGCCATGGCTTCACGAAAATGGAATAGTCCCATCTACCCTTCATCAATGCTTCAAATACCTGAGGAATGGATAAATTATGAAGGTAGATGCTAATGCGAGCCTTTACCGAGGCAAAATCACACTTCGCGGATCTCAAATTGTATCTAGAGTCAAATCTGAAGTACAAAACAGTGATTTCAAAGACGCCGATATGTCAGTCTACTAATGGAAGTCATTTGTAACTCGTACTGACGAAGATCGGTTGCATAGAGGATGAGACTTTGGCCACTTCAGTTGAAGCTCCAATGAGCAAAAATGACAAAGCTGTGGGGAAGTTGAGTTTGCCAGTGTTTCGTTGCGCTCCCCAGTTACGCCGAGGAAGCCAAATTTTGTTCAGTAAATGCACCACACTGTTAGAGGATGGACAATAACGACCAAAGGAGCAAGAGCCAAGCCATTGCCACCTTATTAGAGAAGATTTAATCATGCCTATTATCGGCTGAAGTCCATTGGCGCATGAGCAGACACGTGATGTTGTACCTAAGTTTCAATAGCCTAAAGAGGCGTATGATCCAAAATCATATGATTTATTAGCTAAGCATGGTTACAACTTCTCTAATCCATCTCGGCTAGGCGAACTAAAACCTAAGTTGACGGGCGAAAAGATTCATGGGTTAAATGAAACGTAAAGGACATTAAGAAGACAAGGTTTTCACGTTAATCAAGCCAGAGTCGGTTTGGGATTCACTCCCATCGAGCAAGTTAGAATACGCGTGTGAAGGAAAGAAGAGTGCGCCAACGTCCAACATATCACCATAAAGGGTGTTGGAAATCAAAAGAAAACTAGCGGCCACATCTATGCTTTTGATCGAACTGAAGCTACTACTGCCCAATCTTCTGTCTTTGAAAGACTTGACACCCATGTTGCCCGACCATCGGTCTTTGAAAGGCTTGGTCCTTCTAATAATGTCTCAAGTGTTCACGATAGACTTTCTATAGACACTCGTCCATTGTTCTCACGACTAGGAAATCACAATAGGGACCAACACGGAAAAAGAGTGCGAGAGGATGAGATAGATGTGTTCGAACCAATGGATGAAACTCAAGCTCGTCAAACGCTTCAATCACGCAAAAATGACCAACCGCTCTTAGTTATTGCCATGAATGGATCAGTGAAGGTGAAACAGCGTGTTGCCAGATATCATGCCTCTAAAGAGAATGGAAATCAAAGTGAAGACGAAGTAAAATTGTCGTCAGCAGTCATTATGCAAGTATTTTTTATGATCGAGAGGGAGTTTCGGAAGATGAAATACAAGAGGCCCCTGTGTAACTGGAGGATGGATGGCAAGCTACTGTTGATGAGTTAAAGAAGCTGAACCTAGGCACATTAGATATTCGTGAGTGAAATTTTGAGTCCTCGAGAGGATGAACAATATCTTGAGATATTAGGCGAATAAAAAGATGTGTTTGCTTTGACATACAAAGAAATGCCGGGGCTGGATCCCAAAATCGCAATCCATCACCTTGGTATAAGAAATGGAGCGCGCCCTGTAAAACAATTGCAACGTGTACTTCGTTCCGAGTTAATTCCTCGAATTGAAACCGAAGTCAACAAGCTCATAGATGCTGGATTCATCAGGGAGGGCAAGTACCCAACTTGGATCTCTAGCATTGTGCCAGTCAAGAAGAAAAATGGTCAAATACGCATTTGCGTTGATTTTCGGGACTTGAACAAGGCTTGTCTTAAGGATAATTTCCCATTACCTATCATCGTGCTCATGGTTGATGCGACAACTGGACATGAAGCATTATCTTTTATGGATGGCTCTTCCGGCTACAATCAAAATAGAATGGCGCCGGAAGATGAAGAAGAATACACGGCATTTCGCACGCCAAAGGGAATTTACTTCTACGAAGTAATGCCGTTTGGACTAAAGAATGCGGGCGCCACCTACCAGCGTGCCATGCAAAACATCTTTGACGACATGTTGCACAAAAGAGTGGAGTGTTATGTCGATGACCTCGTTGTCAAAACAAAGAAGAGAGGTGACCATTTGAGAGACCTTCGGATTGTATTCGAACACTTGAGAAAATACAACTTAAAATGAATCCTCTTAAGTGTGATTTTGGTGTCTCTTCCGGCAAGTTTCTTGCCTTCATAGTATGTCATCGTGGTATAGAGGTTGACCTCTCTAAGATAGATGCCTGCGCCTAGAAATTTGTAAGGGTTGAGAAGTTTACAAGGAAATCTCGCATTCATAAGAAGGTTTATATCAAATCTCGTTGGGATATGTCAACCATTCAATCACCTCATGAAGAAAGACCCACCTTTCGAATGGGACGAAGGATGTCAAAATGCTTTTGAAATCATAAAGAAGTACTTATTAAGTCCGCCCACCTTAGGGCTCCTATACACGAAAAGTCACTCATATTATACATAGCAGCTCAAGAAAGGTCCGTTGGTGCTCTTATGGCGCAAGAAAATGAAAGTGGCAAAGAGTGTGTCTTGTACTACTTGAGTAGAACTCTAACGGAGAATGAATTAAGAGATTCCCCGGTGGAGAAAATTTGCTTGGCACTATTCTACGCGATTAAGAAATTGAGGCATTACTTTGAAGCATACTCAATACGACTCATTACACGTGCCGATCCAGTCAAGTTTGTGATGTCAAAGTCAGTGCTATCTGGAAGATTAGCAAAGTGGTCTATCATGTTCAATCAATACGAGATCACGTATGTGCCTCAAAAATCTGTTAAAGGGCAGGCACCAGCTAATTTTCTAGCCGACCACCCTATTCCGGCAGAGTGGGAATTATCCGATGACCTTTCTGATGAAGACATTTTCTTTACCGAATTTATTCCGGCATTGGAAATTTTCTTTGATGGGGCCGCCCGGTCTGATGGATCGGGAGCAGGAGTTGTTTTTGGGAGCAGGAGTTGTTTTTGACATACTCGGTGGTACTGGGTGAGCTCTGCTCTAATAATGTGGCCGAGTATCAAGCTTTGATCATTGGTCTTGAAATGGCTTTAGAAATGAATATTACGGAGATTGAAGTTTGGGGTGACTCAAAATTGGTTATCAACCAACTTTTGAAAGTATACGAGGTTAGGAAAGAAGACCTTATTGCTTTTTGTCAACACACTTCGGACTTGGTGGCGAAGTTTGAAAAGGTCGTGTTAGAACACATTCCGAGGAAAGATAATATGATATATGGCCTATGCGCTAGCTAATCTAGCAACCATTTTAGCTTTGTCGGAATGAGAGACAACAAGTGTTCCCATGTGTAATCGTTGGATTGTACCATCAGTCGTTGAAGTCAGTCATGAAGACGCTAACGCTACATCAATTTCAATCAATGATGATCAAGATTGGAGAAAACCATTGATCAATTACTTGAAAAATGGAGACCCGAGGAAGTTCGTCATAAGACGGAAGTAAGAAAAATGGCACCTTGTTTCATTCTTTACAAGGATACGCTTTATCGTCGGTCTTTTGATGGCAATTACCCGAGTTGTTTGTACGGTAAAGAGACGGCTGAAGCAATGATGGAAGCACATTCCGGGGTTTGTGGTGCTTATCAGTCCGGTCCGAAGCTACACTTTGAAATTAAAAGAATGGGCTATTATTGGACTACGATAGTCAAAGATTGCTTGGATCATGCGAGAAGATATGAAGCTTGTCAATTACATGCGAACTTCATACACCAACCTCCAGCCGCCTCATGGCCATTTGATTCGTGGGGTCTTGACGTCGTGGGACCTATTTCTCCTAAGTCGTCCGGAGGTCACGCTTATATATTGGCAGCTACTGACTACTTCTTCAAATGGGTGGAGGTTGTTCCTTTGAAGGAAGTGAAGAAGGAAACAGTGGTCGAGTACATTCGTTCCCATCTTATCTTTAGATATGGAATACCTCGATACATCATTACCGATAATGGAAAACCATTTTACAAAAAGTTGATGCATAAATTATGTGTGCAATTTGGGTTTAAGCAACACAACTCCTCAATGTATAATGCGGCTGCGAATGGTCTAGCAGAGGCGTTCAACAAAACTTTGTGCAATCTTTTGAAGAAAGTAGTCTCGAAGTCAAAGAAAGATTGGCACGAGAGGATCGGGGAAGCTTTATGGGCGTATAGAACAACATATCGGACTGCCACTCAAGCCACTCCGTATTCCTTGGTATATGGGGTAGAAGCTATCCTCCCACTTGAAAGTCAAATACATTCGATTTGTATTGCTGTACAAGAAGGGCTAACCGCCGAAGATAATGCTCGTCTTAGACTTGAGGAGCTGGAGGCGCTAGATGAGAAGAGATTAGAAACTCAGCAACAACTTGAATGCTATCAATCCCGCATGTCTAAAACATTCAATAAAAAGGTCGGACCTCGATCATTTCAAGTTGAAGATTTGGTTATGGCAGTAAGAAGGACAATTACCTCACCCAACGAATGGGGAACAAATTCACATCTAAATGTGATGGCCCCTATGTAGTGAAGGAAGCTTACACGAGAGGCGCCTACAAGTTTGTGGACAATGATGGATTGCGAATCGGCCCCATAAATGGCAAATTCTTGAAGCGTTACTACCCTTGAAGAAACATCTACCTTCGAGGAAAAGAACATGGTGAATTGATGTTGCATATTCGCTTGAACTATGTTATGACTTGATCACTTTGAGGAGGGTACGTAGGCAGCTTAGATCCATATTCTAAGTTCAGTCAAACCAAAAAAATAAAAAATAAAAAATAAAAATTGTTCTAAGTTGTTTGCTTGAACTACGTTATGACTTGATCCCTTTGAGGAGTACGTAGGCGGCAGGTTAGACCCATATTCTAAGTTCAGTCAAACCAAAAAAAAAAATTGTTCTAAGTTGTTCGCTTGAACTACGTTATGACTTGATCCCTTTGAGGGGGGTACATAGGCAACTTAGACCTATATTCTAAGTTCAGTCAAACCAAAAAAAAAATGCTCGTTGTAACTACGTTTATTCTAAGCAAGTTCGGTTTATTTCCTTTTAAGTTAACCAATTTGTAAGATCAGGCGGATCCAAAAGTTTGCACGATGTAATCATCCAAAGTTATCATTTGCTATATAAAGATGAAACAGGGATGCTAAGACGATACTAAGACCTTATAAGAAGCAAGATAAAATTATGTTTCATAAAAAGATGGAATGTTCTTTTACATCGAAAGATAGTAAAATGACATGAGAAAAAAAAATTATGCTAAAAAAAAAAATCTCGAAAGCACTTAAGAGAACAAATCAAAAGTTTCTAGCTCCCGTCGAGATTCTTCAAGTAGCACTTCCATCTTTTCCAAAGCTTCCACCTCATGGTTAGATAAGAATGGTGTGTTCCGAAGACGGGAAATATTCTCTCTTTTCATAGTCACAACTTGTTGGACCTTGGCCAAGTCTTCTTCGACCTTACTAAGGGATGAACTTGCTGATTCTTTCTTGTTCCTCAGCTCTTCTAGTTGCTTGGTGATTTCAAGAATTTCAGCCTTCACGTTGTTCACCATCTCGACGAGCTCATCTCTTGCAGTTCAACCTCGGACGATCTCGTTGTGCAAGCGAAAGAGACTTCTCGTGCATCTCTTGTGTCTTTCTCTGCATGAAATCCGACTTGACCTTTGTGTATTGTGAAACATCTTCGAAATATGACTTCAAGCGTTTATCCAAGGGTGATATGTCTTTCATGTAAGCTTGCATGTCTTTGAGCACTTTCTCGATCGCTGGCTCTACCTCTGAAAGTTGTTGAAATGAAGTGTTCATAATCTTTTGGGAAATCCTTTGCCAATAGAAATTCAAAAGTACTCTTTCGGCTTCACTTTTGATGATCTAAGGGAAAAATCGGAGACCTCAACATATGCCTTCTCGATTGCGAGAACGGGCGAAACTGTCTTTTGTTGTTCGTTAAAAATTCTATCCACTACAAGAGAAGTTGTTTTTTGCCGTTTGTCTTGAGGACGTGAGGTGGCACCCGTTTCATGTAAACCCAAAAGGTTGGCCTCGTTTACCGACCCCAAACTGACCTGAGAAGTAAGACGGACACCCTCTTCGAAATCAGAAAGCTGAGGCAAAAAAAAAGAGAAAAAAAAAATAAAAAAAAAAAAATTAAAAAAAATAATAATAATAATAATAATAATAATAATAATAATAATAATAATAATAATAATTATAATTATAATAATAATAATAATTATAATTATAATAATAATAATAATTATAATAATTATAATTATAATAATAATTATAATTATAATAATTATAATTATAATAATAATAATAATAATAATAATAATAATAATAATAATAATAATAATAATAATAATAATAATAATAATAATAATAATAATAATAATAATAATAATAATAAAATGAATAAAGAAAAATAGGATGATTTATTTACTGATCCGTCTAAAGGCAATGAAGAACTGGCCACGCCCTAAAAAAATGAGGAATTTGCAATGGCTAAGTAAAAAACGTTGGATGTCTCCTTCGATGGACATTGGTTGCTAGACTCGTCGTTCGAAGGTAAAAGCGCGGAGATGATCTCATTCCCTTCACCATGAATAGCTTCGAATGTAGGATTAGAGGCCACGTTATCAAGAGGAATACGTCGCTTCCTAGTAGAAGTTTCCGCACCTTGCTCGATGTTTCCCTTTCCGATAGATGAAGAAACATAAGGTTCTTTCGGGTCTTTCGCTGAAGTTCTTTGAATAGTGTGACCAAGTTTGAGTTATAACTTAGTGTTTGCTCCTAAAGAAGTTTTTCAACTTTTTTCCCACCATTCCGTATATTCTTTTGTCACCAAAGGAAATGAAGATGTGTCACTTGGCATAATAAGCTTGGAGGATGTGCCCAATAAGGTGCAAGATGTCCAAAATCGGATGAGTTCTTGCAACTCACAAGTCAGTATTTCTTTCTTCAAGTCACCCGGAATGCCTTGACAGAAACAATGTTGGCGGTTAAATTTATGAGGGTTGTACGCATCAATAATGTGTTCTGCCTCACACCGAAGTGTCAAATAGCTGGATCGCAAAACCACGAGGATATCTCTGCATTTGCTGGATAGTTTGGCATCGTCTATGACTAAAGTTTCTTCCTTGGAATACCACAAATATCGGAGCTTCGACATATTGATATTATGAAACAAGTCACCTTCCTCATCGAGATCAAAATATTTAGCCATGTTCTCTCCCGCATATTTCACCATATGAGTGCCGATTATCTCGAGTTTGGAATGAAAGTGGATCTCGAGAGTGTGTCCTATCCATGCATGGAGATAGTGAATGGTGAAGATAATAGGAGACTAGCCTAAATTCTCAGATGTAGATATTCCCCTTAAGCCGCAGTAGATGCTCGCTAGTACAGGAACTGCCAACGAAAAATATTCTCCTCTAGCCATTCGACTTGAAACCTTGAAAACAGAGGCGCGTATCTTATCAATTGATCCATGAGGGAGAGCAAAACAACAAAGCCAACATGCAATGAACGCGGCCCAGTAAGTTTCTTCTTTAATGTCTTCCTCAATTTTGAGCGTTGCAAACGCTATGTCGTATTCCTTAGGGCGAGATAGCTTTGACGCGTCGATCTTTCCACAAGGATTGCGAGAAAGTTTTGGCATAGAAGTCCTCTTTCTTGATAACCTTAAAGGAGGCTCGCTATATCTGGTCGGTTCTTTGACCCAAAATTCAATCCAATCGGAGAGTAGTACCCCACTGGAATCCTTTGAAAGTTTGTGGTACGCCATGAATAAAGTATTTGCAACTACGAGGTAAGGAAGTTCCACGAGAGTAACATCGAGAGTCGATGGGACTTAGATTTATGAGTAGTTGGCTTTAGGTCAAGTGGAAGATTGTTAGAGTAGGTGACCGGCAAGCCAACTTGTGGCTGTGGTCTTTCTCTTTTCTTTGTAATAAAACAATCGTTTTTCGTTCGTAATAATAAAATATCTTATTTGGCATTCTATATCTGTTATCCCATGCAAGCAGCATAGATATAGTCCTAACGAGTTACTCTATTACTGTGAGTTGATCTAGTAGAATCGTGAGATAACTCAGCAATGTAATGTAACTGTTAAACCTTGTTCCTAGTCGATGGGTTACGCCAATAATGAGGATACCGGCCTTTCCCTTTTGAGACTAGCACTTAGTGTATGTGTACTGCGTCTCATCAGTCCTCGGTGTTGTGACATCGGCATACTTGAGTGGGTGCTCATACTGGATGAGTTCACTGAACTCCCTCGCCCTAGAAATCTATAAGTGGTTCTCATTCATCGAGTAATAGGTTTCTAAGATATAGTTGTACACCATTAGTCCTTAAGACCCAGACATCACCGTGACTTCACTAGAGGACCGATTGTATCGTGACCTGTCCCTGAGTCCCACCGCGGACCGCTCCAAGGGCCAACGTTCGTGCAATCCGAAATCTAGTGTGAAGTCTGTGCATTGTAGTAGGGGATTCGAGCGCTTGAGTAGTCATGGATGTCCTGTGTGTTCTGACGGTTTATAATCCATGGAATCTCTGGCCAGAGTTGATAGTGGGGTGATTAGGGAAATGTGTTTCCCTAAGTCGCACACGAACGGATTTATAATACCTAGAACGTTCGCACGGTTATTGAACTTTATAAGAGGTCTCGGTGAACCAATGCCTCTAGTTCAATCGGGACATGTGCTACGAAGGGATCGTACTGTACGCTAACTATATCATAAGGTTCTTGCAGGCACTTCATTTGTATCTAGGGAATCATGATGCGTAGTTGCTAGACGCCAATCTTGATTCGTTGGGCACCGATTTGATCGGGATTAGGTAAAATGAGTTCTACTCTAATCGGGACTCTTGGGAGGAGTTCGTATAAGAACAATGTGTTGTTCGAATCACAAAGAGTTGTGAGCCCACGGCTAGCATACACCTGAACCATTGAGGGTCACACTTCTCGTGTAATATAGATCCTTGATAACAACAAGCATAGATTAATGTGTTAATCTTTGAACGATTGGATGTCGATATGATTGAATCCAAGATTCGTAATTGTGAATTGCGAATTGGAATAAACGCGGAGAAAACGAGAAATGCGGAATTTAGTGAACTTTCTAAATTGGGAAGTTTCCCGATTTAGCAAGTCCACTGAATTGGAAGTTTCCAATTTTGGAAATTGGAAATTTCGAAGAGGCACTCGTATCGACGAGGACTTTGAGCTCGTCACAAATATAATTTTGTTATAATTTTGTGGACGATCGTTTATTAGAAACAAGGCCGTAAAGGGAATGGACTTAATGCATCAGTGGGTCAAGTCCAATGACTTAAGCCCGCTAGGGTTGAAAACCCTAGATATAAATAGACCTCAAAAGGAGTTTTGAGATCAGATTTTTCAGCACCAAAACCCTAGCCGCTCAGCCCCTCCTCTCGGCCGTTGCATCTCCGCCGCGCCACCGCCGGTCTTCGCCGGAAACCGCCGGTTTTCTCCCGTTTATTCCTTCGTTTATTCTTGTTGTTTATCTAACTCGTTTACATCTAGTGCTGTAGTTCGAGTGGGTCAAAATATACGAGGTGAAACCTAATTGGAGAGGAGCTGCTGCCCCGACGAATCCGCGCACCGCCGCACGCGCCGCACCGCCGCTCACGCGCCGCCGCTGCCGCTGCCACGCGCCGCCGCTGCTGCTGCCGTTCGTTGCCATTCGCCGCTTGCTGGATCAGCTTGTTCCAGCCGTGAATTGCAGCCCGTGGATTGGTAATTTGCAGCTTGTACGTGACTCGTTTTAGGATTTCGATTCGTCGAAATCTCACGCTACAAGAGGTAATAAATCGGAACTTTCGTAATTCGATTCGAACATGTTTGTATGATTATTAATTTGCAAGCATGAGTAATACGTGATTACATGTTTCGATTTTGTGAAATTAAAAATAAGCATATTTCGTAATTTTCGGTTTTACGCGTTTTTCAATTAAATCGATAATTACCATATGTATGGCGGAAGCGTTAAGGTACGTTGACTATGTGATTAGTTTTGCATGTAATCGAAACTAGTTCGATATAAAATTTTTAAATTCCGCTGCGTATACATGCACGATCCCCAACATGGACAGCCTGCATAGTCCACTTGTGTCCCATAGGGAGATTGATAATTCTCCATTGGTCGTGTGCAGCGTGTTCGTAGAAGGGCACCATAGTTCAAGAAAGCTCGAAGAACCTTTTTGTTGCAGACGTACGTTAATAGCGAGGCATGAACGGCTGCATATATCTTGGCTTGGCGAAAAGTGTCCGCATAATGGCCTAGCACGTCTTCCGTCCACTCCCTATAGCCGACGTGAAAGGACACTTCTCCGAAGTTGGACGGTGGGATCTTCCACGAGCCTCCCTTGAATGAGAAAGGACGATGTGGGAGTATAAAGTCCACAGGTTTAGCTTTTTCGTCGTGAAGCGAGGACCTCAGCGGCAAGACTCGTGAGCGGGAATAAGAGCCGGAACGAGAGTCAATTGTTTCCCTAGTAGCCTCCTCGGACCAATTGGAGAGTTGCATGGATTTTTCGATAGATCGTGACGGTAAGATGGATTGTTTGAAGCCGGTTCATGAACGCGCAAGGTTGTACCTTGACTTTGAAGTTGTTTTGTCATTGCGAATGACGATGCATGTGAAAGGTTCGTTACAATCTTCGATGTGCATCTCCACGAGTTTCCTAAAGATTTTAAAATAAAAAATAAAAATAAAAAAGAGAGAGAGAGATCTGTTAGAGTAGGTGACCAACAAGCCAACTTGTGGCTGTGGTTTTTCATATTTATTATTGTGGGCCCACGGCTAACTTACACCTGAACCATCGAGGGTCATACTGCTCGTGCACATGAGATCTTTGAATGAACGGTCAGAGATAAAAATGTTTTATCTTTGCATGATTGGAAGTCAATATGATTGGGTTCAACATTCATAATTTGGAATTATGAATGTGAATAAGAAAATGAAAATAATAGGCGAACATCTTAGTGGACTTTCTAAATCGGGAAGTTTCCAAATTTAGAAAGTGCACTGAATTAGGGTTTCCACTTTTAGAAAGTTGGAAATCGAGTATTGGCACTCGTAATGACAAGGACATTATAATGATTCCGAAAATATAATCGTTGCAATTTTCCGATCATTGAATTGAGAGAAACAAGCGGATAAAGAACTAATGAACTTAAGTTGTTGGGCCCGTTCCAACTTAAGCCCGTTAGGGCTTTTATGCAAGACGCTATAAATACTTGATTTATAAGTCTTGCACAATAACACAACTCACACACGAAACCCTAGCCGCTCGCCTTCTCTCTCTCTCGGCCATACCAGCTCACGGCCGCCGCCGTCGCCGCCGTTCCATCGCCGGAAATCGGCCTCTCTTGGCCGATTAATCGTGGTAGTTCTTTTTCCTTTTTATTCTTTCCGTTTATTCTAACTACTGCGGTGTCTAGTGGCACGTTTTAGTAGATCGAAGTATACGAGGTGAAATCCGAGAGGAGGAAGATCGAAGAATCGAAGAATCGAGGAGCAGCAACCGAGCCAACGACGCACGCGCCTCCACACGTCGCCCGAAGACAGCGCGTGAACCACACGCGCCGCCATAGCTCGCACCACCGCCGCTGCCGCTTCGCCGTCGCTGCCCCGGATTGCACAGATTGGTTTCCGTGGCAATCTTGCTTCGTTACGTGCGCCTACCTCACGCTTCAAGAGGTAAAGTTTCGATTCCGTTGTCGTTTGATTCGATTTAATTTAGATTAGATATACATGTTCGTATAGTAAATATGTTGTATGAATTTATGTATATTATATGATTACATGAAACTCGATGTTTACTGCGAGCATGATTAATTGATTTAATGCGAGCATGCTATTTGATTTAATGTCGATTAAATAATTCGCATGTATGTTGTTTTTAATTTCGCTGGAAGTGCAAATGTACGCAATTAATTGTTTTCAATTATCGGGCATGTGTTTATGTATTTTAAATTCGTTTAATTCGCATAAAATTTTTGTTTTCCGCTGCGTACACGTGTCCGATTCCCAACAAGATCAGCCAAAAGGAGCAGGAAGAATAATGAGGCGAAACTAGTTTGAAGTTGTCAAACCAATCATGCTAAAAGAGAATTGATTGTAAGTTCAGATATAAACACTAGTTTTTTTGTTGAGTCAAATTCACGAGCACATTGTGTGCATTATTCCACGAGGCTATTGCCTGTGAAGAAAAAACTCACGGTGACCTAGCAAAGCGCAACAAAAAAGAAGAGGAGCAAATTGCCACAACTAGTTTTGCTACAACCTATATATTACGTGAATGAAGAATAAGGGTTGTGGTTATGCCCCTTTTATAAGACTAAAGTAATTTTAGATAAGGGAACTTTTTATGGCACTGGGCGACTTGCTGATGATGAAAACGAGGAAAGGCAATTCACCTAAGTTGGGGAATGAATATTATGGTTATATCCTAATCATAAACATGGAAAAAAAGATCTTTAGTTGAGGTACAAGTCGGGCCTATATTGTCCTGCCTAATTGGACGTTTTAATCATTATCTACTAAGGAAATTTTCAAAGGTGATATTGTTTTAATTAATATCTCAGAGCAAAGAAATCCGCCACAGCAGAAACTTCGGATTCATGTTTTCAGAGACAAAATTTTAATTACCAAAAGAAAGGATTTGTTTCTTATTTATTCCAGTATTTGTCAACCACGAATTGGAAAGATGGTCTGGAAGGTAATCTCGTGTGTCTGGGTAAAAAAAAACACAAAAAGAAACTCATAAGTTGTGGGGCCCATTACAAAAAATGGGCTGACTTTGTATCCATTGCTCAAGGCTATGGTGGGCCCTTCACATGAATAGAAGAAATTCTTCAATGTCTTCAACAAAAAAGGAAAAAAAAAAAGGGAGGCCCATATTTACAAAGACTTCAAGTCTCGTTTTCCACTAGTATTCGACATGTTCTCCGTCGAGTCTTGAAGTGGGGGCATTTGTTGACATCGAAATTCAGGATTAAATTACAAATTAATGGTCTGAATAATTTGGTTATTAATTTGAATTTCGGTTAAAAGTCCATAATAAATTTGGACTTTATATTAAGATTCTGAAATTACATTGCAAATTAATAGTCCAAGAAGATCGGTTATTAATTTCGGTCTCAAATCAAAGTCCTTAATCAATTTGGGTTTTATATCGAAGTTCACACTAAATTTGTGTTTCTCAAATATGTCATATGAGTTAACCCAAAATAAGTATTAAATTCTTATTCATTTTGGCTAGCTATTTGGGCTTAAAAAATCTAGCCCATATTAAATAAGTTGCTAGTGTTCAAGTCCACCGGCCCAAGTTTTAAGTCTAGAAACCATAAATTAAGCCTATAAAAGAAGGCCTTAAACACTTACAAGCAACACGCATACACATTCACAATGACACAAGCATCAATCAAGGCGTACATCAAGCTCAAGTCTCGAGCTCTTGCCACGACGAAGAACAACAACCGCGGAGGTTCTACATCTTCATCAAGGCGCCATATCCACAAAGACCTAGAAATCCCCGAATCGATCTCTAGATATCCATATCTACTTCCGCAAATCAAGGAAGGAATCAAACTTTCAATTCAAGAACAAGTTTCGGCCCTTGGATTAAATCTAGGAGAAGAATCAAAGGAATCAACAAAGATTGTAACCCATTTCGTTTTGATTAAATATATTTATTTGTTCCTATTTTTTCTTGTCTTGTAATTTATTTTGCAGATAATTAAATTTGAGGTTAACTGATCTCTACGTACAAGAATTCGTAAAATCAATTATGATCTATACTTGATAGAACTCTAGAAGTACAGACTCGTATTCAATGATATTGTATACAAACAGACTCAATTATGTAGTGAGAAAAACGAAAACAAGTTGTTGTAGAAGATGTTCTGATCCAACACCCAAAGCGTCATGCTCTCAATTCTCTTAAGGAATGTGCAAGTAAATGAACTAAGGACCTCTCTTATTTATAGAATCCGGGAGCTCTTGGTCTTGCACGAAAAAGATCACACTAGATGAGATAATGAGCTCGTGAGTTAATGAAATAATTAAGTATGTGCTAATTAACATCTAGGTGAAAATAATCGACCACTAACTAATACTAATAAATTCACTTGAATTAAATAAAATTGGTTTAATAAACTATATATATATATATATATATGTGTGTGTGTGTGTGTGTGGGATTATTTGTCAAAAGCCCCCCGTCACACAAGTCTAATTACAATGGATCCAATTTTTTTACAACTTTTTGAGATAAATTCATTTCAGTATTTATTAATAAAAAGTAATAAATTATCACAATTATACCCCTAACCTAAAAGTAACGTATGTTTTAGGATTAGAAATAAAAAAAGATTTGTAATATCTTTTCCTATTAAGAGATGCTAGATCCTACACTAAAAATTAGCTATTAAAATATTTTATTCAATATTTAAGCATTTTTAATTGTCTTAGCAAATTATTTAATACTTAACATTAATTAAAAAATTATTAACACTACATAAAATATTTAATAAACATAATAATCTAAATAAAAATTAATTGAGAAAAGAAAAAACCAACCCCCAACCCGCCCCCTCCCCCCACCCTAAACGTTCTGCATCTGCCATGAAGCTCCTGCATCTGCCATGGACACGAAGCTCCAGGGCAGGTCTCCCACATCCATCGTCATTTGCTTCTCACAACCATTCACCCAGGGCGCCCACCTAGTCACCTGGGACGACTCTAGCCGCCGTCACTACTCCATCGGAGACCAAAATCGAACGGAAAACACAGTTTATTTTCTTTTCTTTTCTTTTTTCGTAAATTTAATAAAAAAAAGCCCTAAATCCGTCGTAATTCGTTCTAATCATAAAATCAGTCGCTAATGATAGAGCATTAAATTATTCGTAATTAGTCTCCATTTGCTTCTTGCTTCCATGGATGACGATATCTTTTCAAATTCGCGATAGATTAGGGACAACCGAGATCCACATCTTCGTCTGTAATCTGATCCGACGTCTATTCCTCTCCCCTGTTAATTGTTGATGTTTATTTTTGTATTTCATCTCATCTGTATGAGAGATGAACTCTTCTATCGGGTAAGAAGGGTTTGAGAATACATACTTGTCCAACCCTGGTTTATGTTTCGTCAATTATGGGGATGACTACTTTATATGTACAAGACCCACTTCAATGTAAAAGTGGTTTTTGTTAGTTTACGTTTTTTAACGTTTTATTTTTTGGTCCACTAATCTTTATTTTCAATTAATTAAATTGTGGGTAATTCAAATTATGGTATTAAGGTGATTTATGGTATTTACTTTGTAACGTAATAAGACAATAAAATACCATGATGGGTGGGATTTGTCTTCTGCCATTACAAAGAATCGTGGCCCTCTTCTCTCGTCTATAAAAGCAGCCACAACTCTTCTCCTCAACCATCAGACACAATTGAGAATTCCATCAATCACAGAACACTTAGTGAGTTGTGAGATTAGAGAGATAGAGAGAAGAAGGTGTGCTACAAATAAAGTTCTCAAGGAGATTCGAAGGAGGCCTGGCTAGGCTCGGCTTGTAGATTGCTATCGTTCATCATCTCTATCGGAATCCATGGCGAACGGTATGTCGATAATCTCTATTACGTGATTATATTCTTAAGATGAATTTGATTTCAAGATTCTGTGATTAAAGTTTTCCGCATAAAATTAAATAATAGTCTTTCAATTGGTATCAGAGCAGGATTTTGAAATCGATTCATCTTAGAGCTCAAATTTGTTATATGTTCATCTTACGGCTGCATGATTTCGTGGATTTAAATTTTGAGATAAAATAATTGTTTTGTTGTCTGATTATTAATTAATTAATAACACGATCTTGATTGATATACGTGTTTTGATAACCGATAAATTTTGTGTAGTTATCTGTACCCTTGATATTTATAATCTCTTTGATGAATTGGATTATTATTTGCGGGTAGTCTTCTGCAAAACAAATTTTCCCTACGAATTGATATTTGATGAATCTGTCAGAGATTTTCCTATGAATTATATCGATTTGTCTTTGTTTTGTAAAATCTTACCTGCTATATTGATTGTTATTATAATAATAATGTTCTGTTTTGATATTGACGTTAGTTCTCCCTCTGTCAAATAAAATATTGGTACATGTTGATTGAAATTATATGTGTATGTGTACAGCGTGTTGTGTGTGTGATAACCACCACACACGTGATGTTCAAAAAAAAAAAATTAAATAAATAATTATCCTGGCCAAATATTGTTCTGCAATTGTATGAACTAATGGTTATTAAAGTTAATTAATGATTATTAAGGTTATTATTATGTAATTGAGAATCACTCTGTATGGATTCTACTATTCAGAATCATTCCGTTCAAATTCAATTATATGGTTATTTTACATTATTTTAGTTATCATTCAAATAAAAAAAATGAGAATATTAAAATTTACTAATCTTGTAGTTGCTAAAGTGACCTAGATTAGTAAAATCTAATAAATATAAGAACTATATGAAAGTTTAATCATTTACATGATATTAAAGATTATAATATTCTCAAATTGCAGTCATAATTAAGAAATTGAGACTAGCTCAAAGGATAGTCGATTTTTATTAATTATGAACTGGGTAGGGTATCACAATTTGTATTACTTAGCAATTAGAATTGTTTACCTAAAGGTAACATGAATAATTGACGAGTGAGACAAATTATGTTAGACCCTACTTAGGTGTTATAAAAGATTATTTACACCAACATAGAGTGAACAATAGGTATGCTGTATTTCACCCAAAGGCGAACTTGTAGTGATATCGATAGTTCATCTTATTTGACTCAAGGTCTTATGTGAGCATCCTTTTATCTTTACCTTATATATTTGCTATTTTTATTTCAGTTGCTATTCCTACTTCATTGTACTCGCATGCTTCTGGTATTAAGACTCTCAGTGGGTCAAATTTCTCCGAATGGTATGAACAAATTCAATTCACCTTGGGTGTTATGGATTTGGACCTAGCATTGCTTACTGAAAAACCTGGGGAAATAACGGATGCTAACAGTGAGGAAGAAGTTAGCCTAATTGAAGCCTGGACCAAGTCCAATAGGCTTAGTCTTATGCTTATTAGAATGACTGTTGCTAATAACATTAAGACTTCCCTTCCCGAGGTTGACAATGCTATGGAACTGTTAACGGCTATTAAAGAACGCTTTAAATCAGCGGACAAGTCGTTAGCAGGGACACTCATGGCTGAATTGACTACCATGAAATATGGTGGTGATAAGGGAATTCAGGAACACATCCTGAATATGACTGATAAGGCTGCCAAACTTGGAGCTCTTGGCATGAAAGTGGAAGAGTCATTCCTTGTGCAATTTATCCTTAACTCACTTCCATCAAAGTTCGGCCCAATCAAAATCCACTATAATACTCAAAAAGATAAATGGAATTTGAATGAGCTGACTAGTATGTGTATTCAAGAGGAAGTGAGGTTAAAGCAAGAAGGAAATCACTTTGCATTGGCTGTAACTCATGGAAGTATGAAGAAGAAAGGGAAATTTGTGAAGAGTGGAAAGAAATTCGCACCAAACAAAAGATATGAACCTGGTGAAAGTAGTCAGGCTCATGGAAAGGCTTTTGTTGTCACCTGTTACTTTTGTAACAAGAAGGGACACGTAAAGAAGGACTGTGAGAAACGTAAGGCTTGGTTCGAAAAGAAAGGTATTCATCTTTCTTTTGTATGTTATGAATCAAATCTTATTGAAGTTCCTTCTTACACTTGGTGGCTTGATTCTGGTGCTACAACTCATATCACAAATTCATTACAGGGATTCCTTACAACTCGGAAACCGGAGGAAAGTGAAAAGTACATCTATATGGGGAACCGTCTCAAATCTAAAGTGGCGTTTGTTGGCACTTATCGCCTCATATTAGAGACGGGTCACAAGATGGATCTTGAAAACACTTTTTATGTACCTTCGTTTTCTAGGAATTTGGTTTCTTTGTCAAAACTGGATGTTTGTGGTTATTCAGCTTTAATTGGTTGTGGAAAACTCAGTTTTATGTTTAATTCAATAATAATTGGTTCCGGTATTTTATGTGATAGTTTATATAAAATATCTTTGAATCATGAGTTTGAACAATCATTATTAACCACTCATTCGGAAGTTGGCGTAAAGCGAAGCCTAAATAACGAAAATTCTTCTATCTTGTGGCATAAACGATTGGGGCATATCTCCAAGGAAAGAATCGAAAGATTGGTAAAAACTGGAATTTTGGAAAATCTAGACTTTACTGATTTTCAAATGTGTGTGGATTGCATTAAGGGTAAGCAAACCAAACACAATAAAAGAGGTGCCATAAGAAGTAAAGAGCTTCTTGACTTAATCCATACAGATATCTGCTCACTACCTATTCCATGTTTTAGTGGAGAAAAGTATTTTATCACCTTCATTGATGATCTATCTCGTTATGGTTATCTCTATCTAATTCATGAAAAATCTCAAGCCGTTGACATGCTTGAGGTGTTTGTTACGGAAGTCGAAAGACAATTAGATAGAAAAATTAAAGTTATACGATCAGATCGGGGTGGGGAATACTATGGTAGATATGATGAGTCGGGACAAAATCCTGGCCCATTTTCTAAATTCTTATAAAAGCGTGGTATTTGTGCTCAATACACAATGCCTGGAACACCACAGCAGAATGGAGTTGCTGAACGTCGTAATCGTACTCTCATGGATATGGTTAGGAGTATGTTAAGTAATTCAACTGTACCCATTTCATTTTGGAATGAAGCCTTGAAAACCGCTATGTATATCTTAAACCGGGTTCCCAGTAAGGCGGTCCCAGCAACTCCTTACGATTTGTGGACTGGTAGGAAACCTAGTTTAAGACATTTACATGTTTGGGGTTGTCCAGCAGAGGCTAGAATATACAATCCAAATGAAAAGAAATTGGACCCTAGAACAATTTCTGGATATTTTATTGGTTATCCACTAAAGTCAAAAGGGTACAGATTTTATTGTCCTAACCATACTACGAGGATAGTTGAAACTGGAAACGCCAAATTGTTAGAGAATGGTGAAGTTAGTGGGAGTCTTGAATCAAGAAAGGTAGAACTTGAGGAAATTAGGGTGGATATTTTACCATCTTATTTCCGTCAAGATAACGTTACTCTTCAACCTATACAGCAGGTTGATGAAACAAATGATTCGCCACTCCATTCACCACTTCATGGAGATGTTATTATTGGCAATACTGTAGAACCACCACAACCGGTAGCTTTGAGGAAATCTCAAAGGGAAAGGAAATCTGCCATATCCGATGATTATCTGGTGTATCTACAAGAATCTGATTTTGATATTGGTATTCAAAATGATCCAGTTTCATATTCACAAGCCATGAAAAGTAAAGATTCTAATAAATGGATTGATGCTATGAATGAAGAGTTGAAATCAATGGACTATAACGGTGTCTGAGAACTTGTGGAATTGCCTAAGAACAGTAAGAAAGTCGGTTGTAGATGGGTCTTTAAGACCAAACGTGACTCTAAGGGAAATATCGAAAGATTTAAAGCCAGATTAGTGGCCAAAGGTTTCACTCAAAAAGAAGGCATTGATTATAGAGAAACTTTCTCTCCTGTATCTAAGAAAGACTCTCTTAGAATCGTTATGGCTCTTGTAGCTCATTATGATTTGGAGTTACACCAAATGGACGTGAAAACCGCTTTTCTGAATGGGGATTTAGATGAAGATATATATATGGACCAGCCTGAAGGATTTGCAAAACAAGGAAAGGAACACTTGGCTTGTAAATTAAAGAAATCCATATATGGACTTAAACAAGCTTCTAGACAATGGTATATAAAATTCAATGATACCATTACTTCCTTTGGATTTAAGGAAAACTCTGTTGATCAGTGTATATATCTAAAGGTCAGTGGGAGCAAGTTTATCTTTTTAGTCTTGTATGTGGATGATATTTTACTAGCAAGTAGTGATCTTGGTTTGCTTCACGAAACTAAGAATTATCTTTCCAAGAATTTTAAGATGGTTGATATGGGTGAGGCAAATTATGTTATTGGGATAGAAATCTTTAGAGATCGATCTCGAGGATTGTTAGGCTTGTCTCAGAAAGGATATATCAATCGAGTTCCTGAATGATTTAATATGCAGTTTTGTTCAGCCATTAATGCTCCTATCACGAAAGGTGATAAATTAAGTGAAAAGCAATGTCCAAAGAATGATTTGGAAAAGGAGAAAATGAAATTGATTCCATATGCATCAGCAGTTGGAAGTTTGATGTATGCACAGACGTGTACTAGACCAGATATTAGTTATGCAGTGGGAGTACTTGGTAGATATCAAAGTAATCCGGGAATAGAACATTGGAAAGCAGCAAAGAAGGTTATGAGGTATCTTCAAGGAACAAAGGATTACATGCTTACTTATAGGAGATCGGACCAATTAGAGGTTATTGGTTATTCAGACTCCGATTTTGCTGGTTGTGTAGATAGTAGAAAGTCCACATCGGGCTTTGTATTTCTACTAGCTGGTGGACCAATATCTTGGAAGAGCGTAAAGCAAAGTATTATTGCTTCTTCCACAATGGAGGCTGAGTTTGTAGCATGTTTTGAGGCCTCGAGTCATGCACTGTGGTTGCGAAATTTTATCTTAGGGCTTAAGGCTGTTGACTCAATTGCTAAGCCTTTGAAGATATATTGTGATAACACCGCAGCCGTTTTCTTCTCTAAGAATGGAAAGTATTCAAGTGGATCCAAGCACATGGATCTTAAGTACTTGGTTGTTAAAGAAAGAGTCCAGAAACAACAAGTGTCAATAGAAAATTTAAGTACAACTCTTATGGTTGTTGATCCATTAACCAAGGGATTGCCTATAAAGACATATGAAGGAACATGTTATTAGAATGGGTCTTTTGAGCAATCCATGATTTGATGAGTTATGATTATGTAATTGACACTTAATTTATTTAATCAAATGTTTCTGTTTTTCCTGTTTCCTATTATGTGTGCACATATTATATTTGGATTTAACAGGATTTGTCCTAACAAGACAAAATTAAAGGGGCTATTATGGATTAGAATAGTAAGGGTTATTAGTGGCGTAATACATAGAAGGGAATATGATGAATGAATCATATAACTGCTATGATTCACATTAATAACTCAAACTAGTTCTAGTATTAAAGTACTCTATTTACCTATTATGGTAATCACCTTAATTTTCTTTTAAAATCGTGATCACGTGTCAAATGTTTTGTATGAAGAGCCCACCGAGTCAAATAATTTTTTAAACTTATTTTTCTTAATCGATTCAGTGGACCAAGTGGGAGAATGTTAGTTTTACGTTTTTTAACGTTTTATTTTTTGGTCCACTAATCTTTATTTTCAATTAATTAAATTGTGGGTAATTCAAATTATGGTATTAAGGTGATTTATGGTATTTACTTTGTAACGTAATAAGACAATAAAATACCATGATGGGTGGGATTTGTCTTCTGCCGTTACAAAGAATCGTGGCCCTCTTCTCTCGTCTATAAAAGCAGCTACAACTCTTCTCCTCAACCATCAGACACAATTGAGAATTCCATCAATCACAGAACACTTAGTGAGTTGTGATATTAGAGAGATAGAGAGAAGAAGGTGTGCTACAAATAAAGTTCTCAAGGAGATTCGAAGGAGGTCTGGCTAGGCTCGGCTTGTAGATTGGTATCGTTCATCATCTCTATCGGAATCCATGGCGAACGGTATGTCGATAATCTCTATTACATGATTATATTCTTAAGATGAATTTGATTTCAAGATTCTGTGATTAAAGTTTTCCGCATAAAATTAAATAATAGTCTTTCAGTTTTTGCACGCAGATTGGTTTTTGTACACAGAGTGGTTTTCGCACACAAAGTGGTTTTTGCACGCAGAGTGGTTTTCATTAATTCCATAGTCGTTTTCGTTAATGATAAGTTTTTGGTGAATTTTTGTAATGAAATTTGTTAATTACATAGTGATTTTTGTTAATTACAGAGTGGTTTTCATTAATTATAGAGTGTTTTTTGTTAATTTGATAAGTTTTTAGTGAATTTTTGTAATGGAATTTGCTAATTACATAGTGATTTTCGTTAATTTACAGAGTGGTTTCATTAATTAGTGGTTTTTGTTGATTACATAGAGATTTTCGATAAGTTTATAGGTGGATTTTCGTGACGGAATACTATAATCACATAGTTGTTTTTGGTAAGTTTATAGTGAATTTCAATTTGTTAAAAACATTTTTTTTTTAATTTAATTGAAAAACAGAAGTATAAAAAAATAAAAAAATAAAAATAAAAAAAATGAAAAATACACTTTTGTAAAAACAAAATCAAATTTTCTTATGAAGAAATCGAAAATAAGAAAAGAAATAAAAATGAGATTTTTAGAATTGATTTGGGAGCATTAATTTGGGTATAAATCTGAAGCGTGATTTGGGGGTATGATTTTAGGAGAAGATTTAGGTGGATTATGTGTATAATTTTTTTTAATTTGAATAATTATACTAATTAATAATTAGTGGGGGCATATATGGTTTTTCAGGCCCATTGGATTTATGTCAAATATCATTTACAAATAAAGAATTTTTAAAGAAGTAAATTTTCAACGAAGGGTGTTTGACACATATATATATATATATATATATATATACTTCACAAATTTAATGATCGAGAAAACTAAGCATACTAATTAAAATATGGTAAATTGCGGTCGCCCTAAGGAGGTAAGGTCAAATACGATTAAATCCTTGTTTAGATAATTACAACCACCCCTTAACTATGTATCTTCTTACACGTCTACCCTTATGGTGTTAAATTCAAACGAATTTTCTAGATTTCATGGAATATTCTCTAGTTTGTACTCGTTTTGTGCAAAAATGCAGTTTCTTATGCACCACAATCTGATATTTACAAGCCAAGAGAACATCTTATGTCATATTGTTTCAAAACGTGAAGCTCGAATGGGGAAGAACATGTACAAACTAGAATATATTCCACCTAATCTAGAAGATTTCACTAAATTTGACACCACAAACGTGGACATGTAAGAAAATTCATAGTTGATGGATGGTTGTAATTACTCAAACATGAAAGATTTTTTTCGTAATTTGACTTTATCTTCAAGAGTGGCATAATTTACCCTTTAAAATAATTAAATAACAATTATGACGTCTCCAAACTGATTGAACTCTTCAGAAACTATATAGTCAAACATTATTAATTATATTGCATAAATTGAAATTATGGTAATGTTAGTTTGATTAAAAGATATTTTGACGTTGAGATAACTAAATAAATGATACTACCAATTTTCTTACAAATTACCATGCAATTTTCCGGTTAGTTCCAATTTTATTTCAAATTTGGATGCTTAATACAAAAAATGTTTGCTGAATGTGTAAGCGTGGTTAGAATAAATACTAATATATGATTTCCCGTAGCCATGCATGAAATTTTCTCAGATATTTTGGTACAATCTTTTCCAAATAGCAACAATTGGTGTGTAGGTACCACGTAATCTATAGTTTTTTTTCGTGAATATCTTGACTAATACGTGTAGATAAAGGTGAAGAATTCCAAGAAGGAGCCCAAGAAAAAGTCCAAAGCAAGCCCAAGTGACCTAAAAAAAGGATTGTCGGGAGGTGAGGGGTGGGTGGTTTCCCAGCGTGAGCAGTCCGACGGTCAAGTTAGTCGCAAATCTAAGTGAGAGAAATCAATGTATTGTTAAGGTAATAAATAGTATTGATAATGTGACCTATATTTCAGCGCCTCATCATAACTGTTATATATACTTGTTTAGTAGGTGAGGTGGTGGGACCCTCTGTCTCTTTTACCTATACTCTTACGTGGGGCTGACGTGACTCTTCTGATCTGTTTTCTTGGAGGAAGCGATCCCCTTTTAGGGCTCGCAGACAGTGCTAGTGCTTTAAATGGAGAGCTCGCCTTCCCGGGATCCGATGTGGACATGTTTGTCGCCATTACTGCAGGCTTTTCGCCGTTGTTGTAGCCGCACGTTCGGTCTTGTCAGCCAACCATCGTCTGCTCCGCCGCACATGGGGAGCATGGGATGACATGTCCTATCATGGACCTGGGTCTCAGCTCTTAGTCCTGTGTTTTGTACTTTGACGGGCCTTTAGAGCAAATGAGACCGTATCACCATGTTAGAATACTTGAAAATGTATCATATTTAATTTAATTTGTGTATTATTACCTCATAATATAAATCGTCCTTTCGTTCTCAAAAAAAAAATAAAGGTAACATTTTTATACGAAAGAATATGTGTTTTAAAAAATAAAAAAACAAATATAAATCTAGTTTTAATGTAACTAGAAATCATAATCTATATATAACTCTATGATAAGAGCATCTCATACCGGTTTTCATATCACCATTTTTCACCTGATTTAGGTGTTTTAACCTCCCACTTTAAACTACTAAATCACCATTGCACTTAACAATTATGGAGATTTGATTTTAACCTTCTACAATGGAAAACCCCCATATCACCATATACCAAAATCCTATTTATCCACCAATTATTTTGGGGAAAGATTTTTCATCTCCTACCCTTCCACGATTTTCCTATTTTTTCCCACAAAATCTTATTTTTCCTATCAAATATAGAGGTGAAAATTGGTTTTGGTGTAATGAACACCATTTTATTTGGTAGCATGTAAAATGGTGATTTTACTAATTGCAAGTGATTATCGAATTATTAACATATTTATTGTAAATACATTAGTGTTAATTAATAAATTATTTTTCAAAATATAAATGCATTTTTCTTATTAGAAATAAAACATTAATTCTAAAAATATATAAATATGCTTAATTTTTTTTTTTCATTTGTATATTTTTTTGGTATCAAAGTTGATTATTTTTTTATTTATTTTTTATTCAACTAATACGCTAATTGTTAATAATAACATATAAGAAGCAACAATAAAATGATTAACGAAACACAATTTAATTGATGCAATTGGACGAGATCTTTGAATTGAAACACACAACTCATAAAACACCAAACAACATAGCATGATAACGAAACATAGTAAACTACAACACCAAATGTATAAATTGAGATTCTCATAAACTACTTAATACTCTTGATTTTCATAGTAGTTATTGTTGTTCGGAAATTCTGGGACATAAACATCTCCATCGCTTCCTCAATTAGGTGATGTTAAAGATTATAATTGTGATGATGACGATGATAATAATGGTGAATGAGACGTTATTTTTTTGTTATTTTAGATTACTTTATGTTTTAATATTATTTATTTATTATGCAATGGTTTTTGAAATTATTGTTCATATATAATTCTATTATATGTAAAATAGTTTGAGTTAATTTTATTTCGTGTTTAGATATTTTTTTAATGTAACACCCCACCTTTCCAAAACCCGAAAATCCTAAAACCCGGGATTAATATTCCTAACTCGAGAAAACCCTTAGGAAATATTATTACGTGATTATATGCATTACGTGAATTTAACTATACTATTTACGTGAATAATTACATGCGTTATTACATGTGTGATCTATATGATTTAAATTTCCGTACATTGAAATCCTAGGAATTTCGTACATTACGTGAATTATGTGAATAATTACGTATTTTATTTGTTTGCTAAAATTACTTGGTAAATTATGTGTGGAATATATATATATACATATATATATGTGCCTATATATATACGTACATACATGCATGCATACGTATACATACATATATATGTTAATACTTGCATTATACATTTAAATACATATATATATATATATATATATATATATATATATATATATATATATATATATATGTCCGAAATGTGTATGTGTGTGTGTTCGGATGGTGTGTGTAGTGTTTATGCAAGTTGTCATTATATTAATAAAATAATTAGTAATAAGCATGCAATTACACTTGGCAACCCCTAATCATTTTAGCTAAACCTACACTCAACATTCTTCTTGTAAGATGAAGAGACACCTTCATCTCTTTTCCTTCCAACACATCTTCACTTACTTGTCTCTCTCCCCTCTCTCCACCGAGACAAATCACCACCACCATCGGCCTCTCCTCTCTCCACCTCACCTCACAATTTCAAAAGAATTCCCAACATAAATTAAAATGAGAGTTCCTTATTTAACTCTTGCCTTGGACTACTCCAAGAACACCATCAAGACCACTTGCCTTCTTTCGGGAGATCACAACTCCTCCCTCCTTGAAGCTCACACCATTTCCTTCACAATCAAGGTGGCTTGGTTGGACTTCGGTGCTTGAAAGCTTTCCTCCCTTTCGGTTATTTTTCTTACTTCGATTTTAAGGTAAGAAATTTCGATTTCTTGCTGCAATTAAATGGCATCAATAGTATTAAAAGGATTTTTTCAAAGTTTTCTAAAAGATTGGGAAAGATTTCGAAAATTTAGGGGTTTTTGAAGAAAAATGGAAATTAAGTGTTTCTTGTTAAATTCTTGTTCTTGCATGCATAATCTATGTTGATAGTGGTTAGATACAGCATTTATTGGCCAAAAGCCTCAAAAATTTCAGATTTCAAAAAGGGGTTTTCAAGAAAATGAGATTTTTAACTTTTTGTGGTTGCATGTGTAGATCTTCGAAAGTTTGGGCCAAATCTGTAATTTTTGTAAAGTTTGTCCGAAAAATGTTTTCAAAACTGTTTTCTAGCATTTATTGAACTAAAATTTCGGATTTAAAGAATTTTTGTAAGAAAAAGTTGATTTGGATATTCTATTAGGCTTGCATGTATAGATCTAGAAATTTTGGGGCAAATTATGTAATTTCCGAAATTTCTGCATAAAGTGAATTTTCAACTTCATTTTCTGCATCTAGTAAAGTGGAATTTCAGATTTGTTGGGGATTTTCATGAAAAAGTAGAATTTGAACTTGTAGTGTGGTTGCATGTATAAATTTCAAAACTTTTGGGTCAAAACTGCAATTTCCGAAAAATCTCTCATTTTTAAAGTTTGGATCTGTTTTTCAGCAAGTATTAATTAGGAAAAAGTTTTATTTAACAAGTTTTTAAATCAATTAGAGTTATGTTAGAATTTTGGGATTTTTAAATTAAAAAGGGGATTTTCCTAGTTTTTATTTCAATAAATTCGAACTTTGTAAAACTTTAAAATAATTTCAGAGTTTTGGAATTTGAGTCAGTAGGAGTTCTAGGATTTAGTTTGAGAATTTTTGGAATTAGTTTGCTAATATTTCGAAATTAGGATAATTGGCATACCATTTAACATGTTTTGTGCTTTAATGTTTATGTTCTTGATTTAATGGTGATGAGTGATGAATTTTGGTATTTTGGTACTTTAATTTCTGTTGGATGTGTTTAATGGTTGTGAGAAATTGATTGAAATGGATTATTACCTAGATGTGGTAATAAGTCCATTAAATGAAGGTAAAAAGGTGTTTGTTCTTGAGCTTGCTTTGAAGAGTAATTAGTGAAGTTTAATGTGTTGATTTGTGCATGTGTGTGTGCTGAATATGTGTGAGTGTGTGTGCTGAATGTGCATGTGGTGTGTGTCGTGTGTGGTTGTGTGTTGATATGTGAGAATTTGGGGATTTTTGCCCAAACTGTGAAAATGTGGTAAATTGTGGTATTTGTGTGATTTGTGACACTTGATTGACATTTGTGATGTTATGTGTGGGTCATAAGCATAATTTCGAAAAGTTGCATAAAAATGATTTTTATTTGAAAGGTTAATGGAATATC
Source organism: Erythranthe guttata (assembly GCF_000504015.1). The sequence continues at coordinate 795,778 of NW_012193374.1, read as the reverse complement.
GGGTAATAAACAACTCGGATATAGTGGGCCGGTATCCAACTAGGATGATGTGGTAGTGGTTTGATTCCACTTAGTGAAAACGGGCTCGTAACAGGTTTATTATCCGGTACAGAAATTAATCTTTCACGGATCCGATAAACCGAAAAATGTGTTCTTCATGATTTTCACCAAAAAGGGCATTTTAGTCATTTTGCATAATTACGTGACCTTATTAAATGATGTGTTTTCGTGAGATATGTGATTTGGCCGATTGCCTTGTGTTGTTGTGCGAAACGTGGGTAAGAACGGGTATACAATATTATATATTATATATAACGTATTTCCAAGGTTTGATAATACTCGGATTTCTTACTGAGCTTTATAGCTCATATAGATGCCTTTTAATTGCAGGTTGTAGTAATCCTCGACCGGGATGGGTCGAGTAGTGGATCGAGGTCTTGCCCGGAGTTTTGGAAGACGTACGAGGACCTATGAACGATGCTAGACTTTTGGTTATTTTCTTTTGGTGGTGTAACCCTAAAACCGTAATATTTCCCTTTCGTACTTTTGAACTCGTTTTTCATTATGAATCGTACTTATTTCCTACTTTGATATGTTAAGTTTCGTAAATTGCTATTTTCATGCCTTCGTTAGAAAACTTCACCCAAAATAACCATTTTCGAACTCTGATTTATTCTCGAACCGAAAAGAACGTTTAGTGAGAATGTAGCACTCGAATAAGAAACCTCCTTTCCAAATTTATTTCCAAACCAAGATTTATATTCGGCTAAATCAATTCAACCAAGTTTTCGAAAATGCAAAGTCTTCAATACCCAAAAGAACAAAGTTTTGATAATTGCATTTTCACTCCATTCCAATGTTTCAAAAATTACAAAGAGATCCTTTGCTTCCGCTAGTTTAATAAATATTCCGATAAACCGGTTCGATTTATCGCCCGTCTAGAAGGGGGGTGCTACATTTAAAGTTTATAGAAAAAAATTAAATTATAAAGTCAAAAAAATTATTACTTAAAATTGAACCTATAAGTAATATTTAGAAAATAAAATATACAAAAATTATGTTAAATATTAAATTTATAGTTTTGTGACATATATGGTAAAATGCTATGGGAGCCCAAACCAAAAGCCATTTCCTATAGTTTTTCCTATAACTCAAAGTGGAAATCTTTGTTCTGTAAGAGATGGCGTAGGGGTGTGAACGAGCCGAGCTCGAGCTCGAGCTCATCTGAGTTTTTCTTTTTGAGGCTCGAGCCCTTTTCGTTATTTTTTTAATTATTATTTTTTTATTAAAAATTATTTATAATAATAATAATAATAATAATAATAATAATAATAATAATAATAATAATAATAATAATAATAATAATAATAATAATAATAATAATAATAATAATAATAATAATAATAATAATAATAATAATAATAATAATAATAATAATAATAATAATAATAATAATAATAATAATAATAATAATAATAATAATAATAATAATAATAATAATAATAATAATAATAATAATAATAATAATAATAATAATAATAATAATAATAATAATAATAATAATAATAATAATAATAATAATAATAATAATAATAATAATAATATGAAATCAGTGCAAAACTTTAATAATCCTAGTCATACTAACAACGTGGATTGTGGCGTATGTAAATAAAAATAAAAAAGAAAAGATGGTAATTGCTTTTCGTTGCAATTTTATGGTAATTACTTGGGATAATTAACAATGTATGGCAATTTTAAGATTCTAAAGGTTGTGGACTCTTTTTATGGCATACTTCACACAATTTGATTTTGATAGATACTTAATAAATTTTGTGCTTGCTCTTTAAGAAATAATCCTTCTCTCTCTCCCAAACATCAAAATACCGCCACCACCACTCCGCCGCTTCCCCTCCAAACACCCTCCTCTACAGAACCGGCGGCAGCTCCCTCCTCCTCCGGCCATACGATGGCGCCAAATAAGTCCAATTCGCAAAGCCCCCCGCCTTTCGATCCTTTACACGGTGTCATCAAATTCTTCCAAGGGTTCGGCTCCCTCATCTTCAACAGCCACCGCAGCGGCGGCGACGGAGGAGAGAGAAACCACAGAAAAAACGCACCGTCCAATATTTTCTGCCCACCGGCGCTGGCGCTAGAAGACAAATCCCGACCATGGGATTCCCACGGCCTGGAGGCCGGCGTGGTGGTGCAGCTAAAAAGGCTGAGCGGTTACAAAAAGTACAAAGTCTCCAGCATCAATTTCCTCAACCCCCGCACACGCGCCGCCGCCGCAGGCGCGGAGGAGTCCTTCTCCGACATGGTCACCCTCCAGCCGGGCGGCGTCTACACGAAGCAAACCCTAATACAAGAGCTGGAGTCCCTCTCGTCCTCACCCTACTTCGACAAGATCGACTTCGACTTCAAAACGAACCCCGACGGGTCGGTCGACGTCAACATACCCTTCGAGGAGACGGTCTACCCGTCGAAATCTCGAATAAGGTGCGTCAGCATAGGGTTGATCCCCGACGAACAGCCCGTCGAGATCGACCCTAACATGACGGCGAAGGAGCAAGTTGAGCTGATGAGGAGAGAGAATGAAAAGTATAAGAGGAGAATCAATGGCGGCAGAGAGTGCATCCTGCCGAAAGATGTCGAGGGTGAGATTCGGGGGATGCTTATGCAGACAACATGTTTGAGAGCGAGCCTGTTAAGAAGGGTACTTAATAAAATACAAAAGTGGTACCATGACAACGGGTACCATGGCGCGTTCGTCGTAAATCATAATAATCTCGAAAATAATCACGGTGGAGATATCGTTGTAGAGATGGTTGAAGGGGATATAACTAAGCTTGGGATTGTGTTTCAAGACAAGTTGGGGAATGTTTGTGAAGGAAATACTGATATTGCTCTTATCAAGAGAGTACTTCCTAAGGAGGTACAATTTTCAACTTTTTCTTTTTCTTTTTCTTTTTTTTTTTTTTTTTTTTTGAGGGCTTAGTAGTAGTTATAAACTTGGAACTTGGTAATATAATAGACATTTTACTTAACTCATGCGCGTACAGTGGCGAGTCAAGGAATTGTTTACACGGGGCTTAAATTTGCGGGGTTCAGGGGCAGCGGCCTCGAGGAAAAAAAAAAAAAAAAGGACCTTTTTTTGTTGGATAAACTAGGAGAAGAAAAAATTTAAGACCGTTTTTTTATTTTTTTTCCATATTTTTGTACTGTAGGTGGACTAAATAATAAAAATTGGTGTCCTGTGCGCGTATAAGCGGTGACAAGTTCAGAAATTTGTTAGTGATAGTGCATAAATTTTAAATTTATTAGCGCGAATAAGTAGTGGTCCAAAAAAAATTTGAATTTTTTTATTTGCATAAAGAAAATAAGAAAATAAATTCTTTTAGGATATTTTTGTTTTTTGCATTTATCTGGATTTTCGGTGCTTTTAATAATAAAAATGGATTTGGTAAACAAAATGATACATATAATATGGACAAAAACTTAATTGAGGTGGAGTTCATCCTTGCCAAAATTAATATACTGTGCTTGTGTTGTTATATAGTTACATATAATGTGTTGTTAATATAATTTACGTATATTGATTGCGTTTGCAGGTTGCGGTTGGCAATGTTTATAACAGAAGCGCGTTTGAGGAAGCTCTGCAAAACCTTGGATCTCTCAATATTTTCTCTTCTATGAGTAGCGGTTATGGATCGGACGAGAAAAATAACGGAGGCATATCCGCTCAGTTCGCACTGCAAGAACTACAACAAAAGTGGTCCGATGTTAGTACGGAATGGAATATTGTACCGGGCCGTAACAGCCGACCAACATTGGTAAAACAAAATTAAACATTTTTTTTTCACTTGGTATTTGGTTTGATGAACTAGTTATATCATATACATATTGTTTACGATTTACTATTTGCTGCTGATTAATTTCATTATTGATGCAATGAATGATCAGGCATCTTTACAGCCCGGTGCAACTGTATCGTTTGGCTATCGGAATATCAAAGGGCTAAATCGGTCATTACAAGGTGCAATCACCCTCGGCAACCTCTTCAGTCCTGAGGTGACTTTTCCCTCCAAATCTTCCAACTAAATTAAGATTGGCTATTTTTGTTTTAATTTTTTTTTTAAATTCAAACTTAACGGTTAAGGTTACGTATCAATTCCTAATCAGGGTTGGTCGATCGGGTTTTATGTTTATTCTCGTTTGTTTGAGAAAATAAACAATACTTAACTAAATAGTTGAGTTTTATTTTTCTGTTTGGTTGATTCAGTAACTTTTCGGTCATGTTCAAAATTTATTCACGAACAATTATTAGCCTCTAATAAGATTACGATAATCTTACACGCTTCACTTGTATTGAAATTACTTCGATTTTGCTAATGTTGTTTTTTTCATACGACAGGACGATATTAGTTATAACTTTGACTACACACACCCATACTTAGACGGGATAGATGATCCACGGAATCGCACTTTCAAGGCGGAGTGCTTCAATACTAAAAAAGTCAGCCCCGTTTTCACGGGCGGGCCAGGAGTTTCCAACAGCCCAATATGGGTATGTAGGGACGGAATTAAGGCCACCATCACTGAGGTAATCAAATTTTGTAACAACGTTTATAATGTAGTTAGTTCGTCAGATTTTTATCTTGACAAAAAACGGGGCTGAAGTTTTTGTTTTTGTCTTTCAAAAAAAAAAAAAAGGATTATAGCAGGCAGAGCAAATTCAGCTATGGACTAGTGATGGAAGAGGTAAAAACACGAGACGAAGGAGGTGATATTGCGGCAAGGGGCAATACGGTGTCGTATAAAGGAGAAGGTATAGCAAACGGACCTCCAACGACTTTGAGCGGAACGGGGGTTGATCGTATGGCCTTCTTACAAGCTAATCTAACACGAGACAATACTAGATTTCTCAATGGTGCATTAGTTGGCACGAGGGATATTTTTCAGGTTTCGTTTTCGTCTCTCTTTTTTTTTTTTTTTTTCGTGTTCTACCATTGATAATTAACTCTACATTATCAAACGTGCATATGATTTTTGGTATAGTGCAAAATATCTAATGACCGTAGCAGAGCCAATAGAATAAATTAAATTCTACTATGTCTAGTGATATTTTTTTATTTTTTTGTACCCTACAAATTATTGTGTTTGAAATGTGCAGGTAGATCAAGGGCTCGGCATTGGTAGTAAGTTTGCATTTTTCAACCGACACAAAATATCTACGACAAGATTCTTCCCGCTAATGAAAGTTGAGGAAGGCAAAGGCAAAGCGCCGCCGCCGGTTTTAGTCCTCCACGGCATGTACGGCGGTTGTGTTGGAGATCTTCCGAATCATGAAGCTTTCACCATCGGCGGACCAACTTCTGTAAGGGGCTACAGCGTTGGAGAGATTGGGGCGTCAAGAAACAAACTCGAGGTACGAAAGAAATAATATAATTTAAATAAAATCCAATAAATATATTTAATTTTAGTTTATAATAGTTCAATTAGTACTCCTTTGTCATATCGAATTGCTAAAAAAACTACCATATGTTACAAAAATCGCCCGATGACTCAATTGGTTTTAGCACACAACTCCCAAGACATAGATTCTAATTGCTAAAGAAAAATTATATCGTAGGGGGTTTTTTTGGCGATAAAATAACATGGGATAGATTTTCGGCGATTCGATATAATACAGTGGTACACTAATTGCAATAAACTCATTTTTACTTATATTGTGCTATAATGTGTTTTGAATATAACTGATTGGTGGAGACATAATTAATATGGTGCAGTTAGCTGCTGAGTTAAGAGTACCAGTTAAAGGAAGTGCATATGCTTATGCATTTGCAGAACACGGTAACGATTTAGGGAGCTCGGTATCAGTCGAAGGAAACCCTACAAAGTCGTACATGCGAAATGGCCATGGTTCATCATACGGCGCTGGGGTCAAAATCGGCAATGTGAGAGCAGAATACGCCGTTGATCACAATTCCAACAAAGGCGCTTTTTTCGTTCATTTCGGAGATAGATTTTGAGCCATATAATTAATTCGCCCTTATTTATTTTGCGCAAGTATTTTTATAGAATTATTTTGTGGAATAATAGAACAAAATTGATCAGTAAATAATATACTTTTTTAGTTTTTTCTTAAAATAGAATAAATTAAAGTTTTTAGAAAAATTACATATTATAATGCGTAAATTCCACTTTTCCCCTTGTACTTTGACTCGGTATCACTTTACCCCCTTCTGCTCTCGAGATTGCATCGATTTGCCTTCCTGCAATGGAAAAATTGTCTCAATGTAGCCCTCGGGAAAGTGGAATTTACCCAATTATAATTATGCAAACTATTTATACAATTGACCTATACCTAAGATTTAAGTTATTATAATTATGCAAACTCGATGTTAAATACATTTGGGTAGAACTCATCAAGTTAAAAACTAAGATTTAAGTTATTATAACCTAGGAGAGAGGGTGCCCATTCCACATACAAACAGTGCATGAGTCATACAAATTTTCGATGTGGGGCGACAACAACCTAACAGTTTATACATGTAAAAACTTTAACAAAATATTTATACTCATGAATGTGTGAGTATTTATCCAAAATATTTATACTCATGATTGGAATGTGTGAGTATTTATCCGATTTAGCCGGTTAAATGCCGGGTTTTTTTTAATGGTTAAACTGCCGGTCGACATATAGGTGAACCTGAATCAAACCGGGTTAAGCATTCAAAACTCAGTGTTCGCTTATTAAATATTATACACCCAAAATTTGGAGCCCGTGTAGAATGGAAAAAAAAACCATATTTCTTATATCTCTATCTAATTTTGATAACTAACGATATGCAAAAAAAATAGTTAATAAAGAGTATTCTTGTAAACAAATGAATGAGAAAACGAAGCCAAACAAGCGGAAACAAATAAACTTTAGTACTAAGCAGGTAAAACTATGTTTTAATCAACGAAAAGAAAGACTTGAGATTGCCCCATTGCTCCATTTCAATGTAAAGCGAATACTAGATCCGATTTCTCGATGGTTTAGCAATTCTGACAGATTTATCGAATGCCATCCTTCTCGATTTTTCTCAATAATCTCCATGCTTACTTCTTCTAAATCTCTTTCCCAAAACTTTCTGCATTGATCACCTTGTTCTCCACTTTCTCTCTGCATTAGAATCTTCCACACTGTCTTCCAGTTGAGGCCGAACAAACTGATTTTTCTTGGACGAAAAATACTAAACACACCGTTTAAAAGAGATGAATAGGAAGACAAGTGGCAACTCAAACTCAATCTCTCCACCACAAAATATTTATCGCAACAATTTTCTTGTATCAGGTTAATGTTTTCTTGAATTATGTCCTCGTTCATCTGATACTCACGACTGATAGAAATACAAAGAGAAACTTTCGATTGGCTTAATGAGTCGAGCAGCTCTTTTAGCTTGTGGAGCCACGAAGAAGGAGCACCATTCGGATGCATAGTTAGGCCTATAACCGAGATCAACTCTCTCGAAGTAGTTGTTGCAAACGAGATCGATGGGATAAAGTCTCCACTATATGCAAAATTGGCTATTTTTGGTGCATCGACAAATAGGTTGATTTCCTTCGACCGAAGGCGACCGACAATGATCAACCTTTCGAGGCTCGGAAATTTACATGACGACAAGTTGTCCCATGACAGTTCCGCACGGGTTAGATGTAATTCACTCAGATTACAAAAATCAACTCCTCTTTCGAACCTAAGATTACCGTAAGTAATCTCGATGCTTTTAAGAGACGGGGGATTTATTTCGATGCTACAAAGTTCCTCCTCTGCCGAGGGCATCTTATAAGGTGAAAAACAAAACTCCTTGAGATGAACAAGATTATTCGCGTCAATGTTTCTTAACCCCTCGCATGATCTGACGAACAAAGTTTCAACCGAAGGACAGCTTGCGATTATTATCCGAAAATTCTCGTCCTCAATGTAGACTTTTTGTAGACGAACTTCTTTCGGATGCTTAGAGAGTACCGTCCTTTGATAAGACTTTTGGTCCAACGTGAATTTTTCGACATGCAAATCTTGGAGCGATTAGGCTACTTCGAAGACTACTGTGGGCAGATGAATAAGTCCCGAACTCTGTTCCGAACAAATAGAAAGACAAAACTTCACCATACCCATACTTTTTAGTGTTCGGATCCATTTTTCGAGGAGCAGAATGGATTTGCGATCGGAATCATCTAGCGATACATAAAGCCCAAACTCCTCTATGCAAAGCTTTTGGTCACGATATCGTTGTAAAGTATTGTTAACAAGGGATATAAATTCATGTTTCTTACCTTTGAAGTTGTTGTCTGAAAAATCGAGATTGGGGCGAGTACACCAAATATTACGCCATAATTTCGACAAGACAGATGTTCGGACAGCATCTTCTTGGGAGAGGAAATAAAGTATTCGTTGCGAGATTTCTTGTGGCAACTCGGATATTCTGTCCATGGAGTTGGAACCGTGTTCTGCTTCTGCCCTTTTCCTTTCTGCACGATGAATCAGAATTTTTTTTTTTTTTTTTCCTAAAGAGTCGTATAGTAAATTTATTTTCAGCAATATAAGATGGGTTCAAGTTAGTACTGTCCGGCTAGTTTCAATTACTTAGAACTCTTTGAAAGGTAGAATTACAATATTCGCTGCAAGAAAAAAAAAATTACAAACTACAATATTGATTTTCTTCCTTGCAGATCACTTATTTAATTATTCATTCTTTTAGGATTCTTGCCGTTAGAGTAGATCACATCTTTTATTTAGGGTGAATTGCATTTTGCACCCCATAATTAACCCTAATTGGTGTTTTACACCCCAATATTTTAAAATTGGCGAAGTCCACCCTCAAATTATATTTTTCATGGCACAATGCACTCCACATCAATTCCTTCCTTATGAGATTTTAACCCAAAAACCAATATACCACGATATATTAACCTTTGAATAGTTTTTACTTTTTTATTCAAAAAATATTTGTAAAGCCTTATTTTTATTCATCCATTTAATTTTTATCAACTAAAAAAGTTAGTAATGTCCAACACTTCTCTTTCTATTTTTTTAAATATATATTAATTTAATTGAAAAATTAGGAATTTTTGAAAATTAAAATTGAATTAGAAATTTTATATGCATTTATTAATTCAATGTGAAACATATGAAATAAATTACCAGTTATGTTATTTTAAATTTATATACAAGTAAATCGAAAGCGACGAGAAGCCCCGGGGTCCATATGGCGTTCTCCGCGTCGAAGTATTGGGAGTGGAAGAAGGATTCTATGCACGCAATGCCGGCACATATTTCTTCTGTGTGAGGAGGAGGGGGTTGAACTGGGCCGCTAACTAGTGTGAACGGCCAAGGCTCCCTGGCCAGGATGAAGAAAAATTTGCCATGCCAATAACGGATCTTGTTGGGGACGTAGGTAAAGATACTTTTATATCCCCGACGATAGTACCCCGCCCCACTACGGCAAGCATAGAAAAAGTAGTCAAATAGCCCGCCACGTATATTATGTATATTGAGAATGACGCAAACCATGTAGAAACAGCTCATGATGCTGAAAGAATTAGGGGAAAAGCGACATAGGGGTGCACCAAATTACATATTGGCGACATCTACTACGAACGAACGGGTTCAAAGGAAAAGAAAGACCAGCTCACTCTTAGTCCTCATACCAGGTGATGTATCCACCCTCATTCGAGTCTGGCAACTCAAAAGGTCCGGGTAGTACATATCGGTATCCGGGGCCGAATTCTACTGATTCAATAATCCAAGGTCCATCAACAATTGAACAAGGATTATGGATAGTGACTTAGGGTAGGACGGCGGGCTCGGCACCGATGTTTAACCCTGTTTTTGCCGAGGTATCTTATGAACGAGAGGGGCCACGTTATGAATACCGGTTACTGTTGGAAATTTTATTTATTATAATAAAATTATTTTTTGAATGAAAATTAAAAAAAAATTATTTTTAGGCACCTATTTGATCAAATATGTGTGACAATATGAAGAGGTGTGGCCACACCTCTTCGATCACTTGTTTAATTTCCTAAGGGTTGTGTTCATTAATCACATCCATTGGAAACTTATAAATAGAAACTCCACATGTTTGATTTGATAACAACATAGAAAATCAATTCAATTCCATAATTTTGTTCTATGGAATTCTTCTTTCTTTAGCCCCGAAATATTCTTCGTAGAATATTTTCTTCCGTATTCGATTCGAGAGTTTGAGACACAAAGTAACGTTCGCTGTACTCGGAATTTTGAGTGCTCATATGCCGAGTTAGTCGTTGTATCTTGGAAGACCATTGCCAAATAACCGCAAGCACCGTAGCGGGGCAATAGTCTTAAGGCAAGAGTTTTCTCGCCTCGGCTAATCTTTTCGTATTTTCACTAATTAATTTGTTCGACCATTTTACTAAATTCACTACCCGTTTTATATACCGGGAACAACAATCTTATGACAATATTTGTGTGATTTAGTAAATTGTGTTTTCTGCACACGTTGGTAAATGGGATGGAGAAGAAGATAGTCTGCCAAAAATCAAGAAGTTACAAAATCAAATTGGAGGAAAAAATTCATTTTCGGACAGAACATGAAGTCCACGTTCCTTCCCATTTTCGAAGCTGTTAAAGTCCGAATATGGAATATTAACATTTCACAGAAGTTGTAGATAATCAAGTTTTCTTTCCAGAACATATTAAATCTTCAAAATCGGAGATCGTACGGAGGAGTTATGGTAAAAACACGAAAGGGTGTCAAAACTGCCAATGCTACAACCGTTCGTGACCAATGCAACTTGTCGCATATTAACACCTCACCAATGTCTAATGCACGAAATTTTGGTGAAAGAAGACTGAGTCTAAGAATAATGATGAGGTTTTATATTATTTTCGATTCATGAATATTATTTTATATTTTTTGTGGTTCCATTGTAGGTGCATTTTTACAGCACACCTATTCCGACTTCGAGGCTTACTTTGATCATCATCCAGTCGGAATCTCAGAAAACGTGAAAGATAAAAGTTGTAGAAAATTTTGTTGTCTATTCGGATCATATTGAATCAACAAAATCGGACTTCAGATGGAAGAGATATGATTAAATCATTCATCACTGCCATAATATTGACACGATTTGGTGCTACCCACAAAATTTTGAATTGACGAACATATAATTTATCGGGTACGCTTTTTAATTATAAGATATCTATTTTTGTAATAAATTGATAATGCTATATAATATAAAAGTGGATTATTTCATGATAGTTTAATTTTCATATGTGGAAGCATGGTAAACTATATACAATATATATATGCTCTAATGAATATTCATTATGATCTACATTAATCATATAAATAATTTTATCCTAAATGCAATAAAGTGATAGCGTATATGTTAATTATTTTATTATATACCGCATGATATGTGCTATACTACATGATATTTCTCATGAAAATGCAATATTTATTTGCATAAGTTGCATATAGTTTTGATAGGGGATTGGCTTTCTCCCTATTTTCAATTGATGTGGAACCGTCCAGTTGATTAATTTTCGAATATATTATATGAAATTTGTGAGTACGTGATCTTATTAACGTTTTTATTATTGTCTATGAACGATTTGACTTGTCTCGTAAATTAAGTATGAGTTACTTAGTAAAAGGGATATTATTATATATATTATTATTTGCGTAAGCCATACTAATTCCTCAGAATTATGTTATTACATCGACATGCATTGATTATGTGCTATAGAATCTATATCATCAATTCATTATGTTGGACATGAATTAATTTATTCCATGAAATATATCCAAACTTGATGTTATTATGTATTCGTGTGTATACTATGTATATGTTGATATAGTATGCTTGGTCTATTGTTTCTTTCTATGATCAACTAGTATGAACGTCGTGCTCACATGTCAAATATTATGTTTATTATAATATTGATGTACATATGTTTTTGTTGGCGCCAGATTTCCGAGTGTTGAAGATCGAGGAAATCCGCCGAGTTTTTTGGAATTAAAAGATGGGCAAAGATTTGTTTTCCATGTTTATTTTGGAATTTATTAGAGTCCTATTCTTATAATACTTCTATTAGGACTTAGATTTATTTCCATGTATTTTATTCTAGTTCGGTATCTTTTGTACTTATCTAGAATAGAAGTAGAAATCAACTAGGATTCTATTACCTAGTTAAATAGATTTCTTGGGGTTCAAGTTAGGTCTTAGGGCTTATTTTCGTGGCTATATAAGCCTCCAAGACATACAAGCACCGTGCGCATTATTTGGAAGAAAAACCACTTCATAGCATCGAAGGTTTGCTAAGGCGTTCTGCGGAGCAGGACTGTGCCATCGTTGCATTGTGCCATCGCTGTGTGTGCCAATATATACAGATCTGTTGTATAGATATCAAGGGAGATCAACCGCGTTTCTGAAGGGAATTCAGGCCTGAAGGGAGTTCGAGGCACGCGGTGTGGAGCTGTTGTTGGAAGAGACACGGAGTTCAAGTTGTGTACAAGAACGGCATATTACATAAAGAGGGAGTCTTTAGTGTTTTTAATAAGTCCTATTAATGTACACTGTAAATCTGAACTAGTGAAATCGTGTTTGCAGGTCCACGTGGATGTAGGGCACATTTGTGTCTGAACCACATTAAATTCTTGTGTTTGTTTACTCGCTTTCAGTAGTTTATAACTGTGTTAACACAAGATTTGTAGTTATAACTGCATACTGTTCCCACGACAACTGTTACAACTTAGGTTAACAGATTTTCATAGGCATTTAAAATCAACAGTTTTATATATGAATCATACTACAGTGCAATTAAAAGCATGATTGAAATAAAATAGAAAGAAAGAGAACCTCAATTCATGAGAGCACATGAGTAGTTCTTGTCTCAAGAACATAAGAAAACATTGAATCGTTGGTTCGATTTAATTTGCAAGATGATGATCTACAATGTGAATGGATGAGATCGGATTTTGATTTTCAAACATCCGAAATACTTGTAAACAACAATGGATGTTTCGAGCAGTTTACTTAAGAGCTCGTTTTGTAGAATTAAATCGTTGGATTTGGCTAAATTTTGAATGGCATGTTTAGGACATACAATCCTAAATTATGAACGATTAAGATTAGAGTTTGTATATTCTAACTTTAATATTGAATAGTGGAGATCAACCACCATTTAGAGAGATTAATATTCTCTAGTTTATTGACAAGATTTAAGTATCTTGACGAGTTTTCTATTTTTGAGGAAAAGAAAGAAATCTTATTATCTTACTTGTCGACAAGATTTAAGTATCTCGAGAAGTTTCCACTTTTTGTGATTTCTTGAGAGAAAGAAACACAATTTTTTTGTAATTAAATCATATTGGTGATCCAATATATTTCTCTAACTAAAGAAGAAATGTATTTTGTTACATTGTGTATCCCTATTAATAGAATAAAAATAAGGATTTCAAAGCATTTAAATGCTATGTGAATGAATGTTGGAAAATGCCAACTTTGACAAATGAATTAAAAAATGAGTATTGAAACTCTTGGAAAAAGTTTATGGATATCAGATTGATAAATTCTAGAATACATAATCTAGAATTTGTGGGGGAAATTAGATATCCCGAGCTAACCACATTAATATTTAGAAATGTGGGGGTCTTTAGGCCCTAACCACATAAATTAGATATCCCGAGCTAACCACATTAATATTTAGAAATGTGGGGGTCTTTAGGCCCTAACCACATTAATATTTAGAAATGTGGGCGTGTTTAGGCCAAGGTAAAAAAATACCTAAGTTAATATAAGGCCTAGTATAATCAAGTGGATAAATATTGAATGTATAAATAATGACTGTGCACGAGATAGTCAATCTTGATGCAAATTGATTATATTGTGTTTTCTTGTAAAATAAGAAAATAAATAAGTTCTAAATAAGAGAACTTATAAATGTGTAAGTGGTAAATCATCAAAGTGATGAACAACCAAGTTAAAATATGTGTGAGTGGTAAATCATCAAGTGATGAACAACCAAGATACAACAAGATGACAAAGAAAATCAATATGTTTGATTTTGATTTGATTTTATAACTTATGAGTTGTAAAATGAACGAAGGACAATTATTGAAATATTTTCTACATTGGAAGAATGTACGTGGAAGTTAGTTTGTCTTCTTCCAAGTAGTAAACCATTAAGGTTTAAATGGACTATTCAAAAAAAGGATTAATGGTGGTTCTATAAAGCTAAATTAGTAGCTATGAATTTTTTTGATTACTTATAACAAGATATTGGAGTCCATTAAGTCCTTTTAAAGTAATATTTGATAAAATCGTGTTATCAAATAATTCTCGTAATAACGAGTGTGACCAGTGTGTTTATATTAAAAGCACATGGAAGTATATGTCTATAGACGACATTATAATCATGAGATAGTGATCATGATATTATAACCCGACTTTAAATTTTTTGTCTTGTTTTCTTCTTCATCCTACTGAGTGTGTGGTGATTAGTTTGCATCTTTTTCCATCACGGTTTATAGGTAATTTTATTTTGTTAAATTACGTGTTTCATTAATTTATACCAAAGATTTCAAATTTTGTGTATAACAATTATTTCCTTTTAGATGTTATTGGACATGTTATTGAAAGGGATGATTTGAGTGAATTAACCAAAAATGGGCGGAGCCACAAGCTATTGGAAGTCGGCCTTCAAGACATATTGTTTGCATGCGATATTTAATTTATTGTTTATATTTATTTTTGTTTCTTAATTTTCCAATTGTTAATTCCAGTGGCAAAACATGACCAAAACGAAGCAGTAGAGAAGGCTTAGTTCCATTGCAAGATGTATAGATGGCCTTTTACGATGGTATGTTGTCGATAGTTTAGTTTTGATTATGTTAAGTAAGTTATTAAATCTAATTACTTTTAAGATCAACATGAAAAACATATTTGATGATTTTGTTCCCGGTTCAAATTTTCAATCTACTGGTATTAGCTGATTCAATTCATTTGAAAATTATTCAACAGTAAAGTTATTTGCTTTTTTTTTTTTGTTTTTTGTTTTTTGTAGTATAATTAGTAATGTTCCACTTATGAATTATTAATGAATGATTATAATAGAATTTTGATCATAAGTTACATCAAACGTTTGTTTATATTATTTCAACATCAAAACAATGAAGCCGGATGTGTATCAAGAGGTGCCGGATGCAGTTGCTGAATTGTTGGCTGAATTCGAGGATGTGATGCCTCCTGAATTACCGAGAGAGTTGCCGCCTCGGCGAGCCATTGACCATAAGATCGAGTTGGAACCGGGGGCCAGGCCGCCAGCACAAGCACCGTATTGGATGGGTCCTTCGGAGTTGGCTGAGCTCAGAAGGCAATTGGATGATTTGCTGAGTGCAGGTCTTGTGCAACCTTCCAAAGCTCCTTATAGGTCGCCGGTTCTGTTCCAGAAGAAGCAGGACGGTTTAATGAGGATGTGTGTAGACTATCGGGCATTGAATAAGGTTACTATAAAAAATAAGTATCCTATTCCTAATGCGCTGGATCTTTTCGACAAGTTGGCAAGGGCACGGTTTTACACAAAGATTGATCTTCGGGCTGGATATTGGCAAGTTCGGGTGGCACAAGGTGATGAGGCAAAGACAACTTGTGTGACGAGGTACGGATCGTACGAGTTCTTGGTTATGCCTTTCGGCTTAACCAATGCCCCCGCAACTTTTTGCAACCTCATGAACGATGTGTTGTACGAGTTTCTTGATCGTTTTGTGGTGGTATATCTTGATGATATCGTGGTTTATTCTGAATTTTTTAGCGAGCATGTTGGGCATATGCGGGCTGTATTCTTGAAGTTGAGGGAGTACAAGTTGTATGCAAAGAAGGAGAAGTGTGATTTCTGCCGGGAAGAAATCTCGTTCCTTGACCACATTATTAGCCAAGGAAAGATCAAGATGGATATGAAGAAGGTACGGGCTGTGACTGATTGGCCCGCTCCTTCGAAAGTGGCCGAGTTCCGTTCGTTTTTGGGTTTGGCAAACTACTATCGAAGGTTTATCAAAGGGTATTCAGAGATCGTGAATCCTTTGACCGATCTTTTGAAGAAGGATCAAAAGTGGGAATGGACTTCGGATTGTGATGGTTCATTTGAGAAATTGAAGGGTGCTATATCTTCGGAACCAGTACTGAAGTTGCCTGAGTTCGACAAGCCATTTGAGTTGCAAACGGATGCTTCTGACCGTGCTATCGGGGGTGTGTTGGTGCAAGACAAGCATCCCGTTGCCTTTGAAAGTAGAAAGCTGAAAGATGCTGAGATGCGGTACAGTACTCATGAGAAGGAAATGACGGCAGTGGTGCATTGTTTGGATGCTTGGAAGCATTACTTGTTGGGTACGAGGTTTGTGGTTGTCACCGACAATGTGGCAAACACATACTTCAAGACTCAAAAGAAATTGTCGCCGAAACAAGCAAGATGGCAAGAATTCTTGGGTGAATTCGATTTCGAGTGGGTACATCGACCGGGAAAGCATAACGACGTGGCTGATGCACTGAGTAGGAAAGTCGTTGAATCCTACGTTACTGCATTGACTCGTGTGGAGTCTGATTTTCTTGAACGGGTTCGAGAGGTAGCCAAGACTGATTTGGTCTACCAAAAGATGGCTGAGCAAGTACGGGCTGGGCAGATTCGGAAATATTGGCTAGATGATGGGCTGTTGTTCGCTAAGGGTGGTCGTGCTTATGTGCCAAGCAGCTCCCTTAGGCCTGAACTATTGCGGGAAACACATGATCCGACGTGGGCCGGTCATCCCGGGATTGACAGAATGTTGGCCCTTCTAGCACGATCGTACTATTGGACAAAGATGGAGTTTGACGTTGAGGCATACGTCAAGACTTGTCTAGTTTGTCAACTAGAGAAGACCGAGAAGAAGAAAGAGGCCGGTCTATTGCAGCCTCTGCCCATTCCGGAGAGGCCTTGGCAATCGGTTTCGATGGACTTTGTGTCGGGATTTCCGAAAGTGAACGGTAACGCTTTTATCTTTGTGATCGTTGACCGTTTCTCAAAGTATGGGATTTTAATTGCTGCACCAATGGCTTGTCCGGCTGAAGTAGCTGCACCAATGGATTTTTATTTCGGTTTACGGGCCGTTTCTGGACCGCGCTATTCAACATGTTGGGGACTGAGTTGAAGTTTTCTACGGCAAATCACCCCCAAACGGATGGATAGACGGAGTGAATGAATGTCGTGTTGGAAGATTATCTTCGGCATTATGTTAGCGCGAGCCAGAAGGATTGGGTCGGTTTGCTTGATACAGCCCAATTCTGCTACAATCTTCACAAGTCTTCAGCTACGGGGATGAGCCCGTTTGAGTTGGTGTACGGGCAGCAACCAATGGTGCCGCATGAAGTGGCATTGCAGCGAACCGGAGGGAAGTGTCCTGCTGCCTATCGCTTTGCTCGTGCCAGACAAGAATTGCTAGACGAGGCAAATGATAGCTTGATGAAAGCACAAGCGAGGATGAAAAAGTATGCTGATGCTCATCGAAGAGACGTGGAATTTCAAGTTGGTGATCAAGTGTTGCTGAAATTAACGCCTCAAATTTGGAAGAAGATTAGTTCCAAATCAGTGCACCGTGTGTTGGTGCCAAAATACGACGGTCCTTTTGAAGTGGTGTCAAAAGTTGGTCGAGTTGCCTATCGTTTGAAGTTGCCGGACAGATTGAAAGTGCAACCGACGTTTTATGTGAGATTTTTGAAGAAGTTCAACCAAGATTTTCTCGATGAAAGTCGGAAGCAAACGAAGAGAGCCCCACCAGTGGTCTTAAAGGAATTTGAGAGAGAGATTCAGCAAATTCTGGACCACAAGACCCAAGGTCAAAGCAAGAAGAACCGGCGGACTGAATTTTTAATACATTGGAAAAATTCAGAGGTAGCCGATGCTACTTGGGAGAAGGCAGTGAATCTGTGGCAGTTTGAAGACGAGTTGGCGAAGTATTGGGAGAATATGAGTGGGTGAAAAGTTCGACGAGGGCGTCGAACACCGTTGGTGGGGGAGGTATGTTACCCCCTTAGACGGTGATATCGACTATAACTCGAGTGTGGCCGAGTTATAGTTGAAATGGTGCCAAGAAGTGTTGGCACAAGGCAAGCTACACATGGGCCAAACGGGGGCCGAGAGTTGGGCAAGTATTGAGGTGCTTGGCCGAGAAAGGCATGGCAAGTGTGGGCAAAGCAAGCGGGCTGAATAGCACGCGTGCGGGCGTATTCGATCCTTGGGCGCGCATGCACGTCGACTGGGCAAGCCGGGCAACTAATTGACTCGGGAAGTTACGAAAGGCAGTTGCGGAGCGGTTGGCATCAGCAATGACTAGAAAACTGTCCCTTTTATGTTGTATTAGTGAGCCAAGTGGTTGGCCTGCGTGTCGCCATGTGTCCCTTGGCAGTTTAGTGTGTAAACTGCATTGTAACTTGTATTTATGGGCCCTTGAGTGCACAAATCCGACCCATTCAGATAGAGGGACTCAGATTGCAATTGTTAGCATCTGTTGTGAGGATTCGTTGTGTGCACCAAGGGCTTTCCTTGTATTGTTCGTGAGTAAATCAATAAAGGTTGAGCATTGCTCGTAAATTGCTTGTGTTGTTCGATTTCCGCTTGATTTCCGCTGCATACTTGTGATTGTTGCTGTTTATTTGATACAACGATGGTGCCTTACGTTTGTGGGAAGAGTTGTTGAGTGGGCTGACTGATTTAGTGCGTAAATCAGGCCGTACGGTGGGAAAATTTCGATTATAAAGGGATTTGCTTTTCGCGGTTGCAAAATTGCTATTTGCGGATTATTATTAAAATATTCTATCTGTCTAGAAAAAGAAGCTTTTGAAGAGAATTTGCTTAAAAATCATTCTTGTTGGTGTGATATACGAACACAAATGAGCTCATCGGATGATGATCGTGATAGCGGATCTAACGAGGTAAAATTCCTCTTCTCGATCGAAAAAGACTCGAAAAATTGTCCAAACGCCCAACTTGGGCGTGTACAGCTTATTTGGGCGCCCGAGTTGGGCGTCCGGTTCAAATGCTGTCTTTTTTTTTGTTTTTTTGTTCGTGATATAAATTTTTTATGTTTTTTTCAGGACAATACGTCTAGAGTTGAAGTTGATCATACCAATTATTTTACAACAACTCAATTGTTTGACTCGGGGGACGAGTTAGTGGCTTGGGCTAGGTCCGTTGCAAGAGCTCTTTTCGTGAAATTAATTAAAAAAAGTGCCCCCAAAATAAAGAAAGTGTGTCTGACTTGTGACCTGTTCGGAGGGCCTCGAGAAAGTAACGTAGAGGCGTCCTAGAAAAGGCCTGGTAGCAAAAAAATAAAATGTGGTTTTCAAATCGTCGGAGAGCGGCGGTTGGACGATAGATGGGGGCTCAGAATAGTATATGGGAAGCATAATCATATTCCGATATACATGTCTGGGCATGGGCTTAGTGCATTGAATGAAACGGAGTCGAAGATTATCAAGGATCTTTCACAAAGTCATGTGCCGCCCAAGAAGATTTTGGCTAACTTGAGACAAAATGGCTTGGGTCTCGATGCTTATTCGAAACAAATATACAATGAAAAGGCAAAATTGAGAAGATTAGCTAGGGGTGACCGTACAGTGATGCAACATTTGATTGGGTTGCTTGAGGAGCATAACCATTACAAGTGGTTCCGTACAGATGAAACGACACATGCAGTTATTGATTTGATGTGGGCTCACCCTCTATCTGTCGAATTGTTAAGTAAGTTTCCGTACGTTATACTACTTGACAGTACTTACAAAACCAATCAGTACAAATTGCCTTTGTTGGAGATTGTTGGTGTTACTCCTGTCGGAAATTTTTTTACTGTTGGAGTGGTATTTATGCGCCATGAAAATGAAGAACATTATACATGGGTGTTGCAAAGGTTGAAGAGACTTTTCCCCCCACATACTCTACCTAGTGCACTCGTGACTGATCGCGAGTTAGGGCTCTTAAAGGCGATAGCGAATGTATTTCCGACTGTGCCTCATCTATTATGTCTTTGGCACATTAACATGAATGTGGGGCGTCGTGCTTCAAAGTGTTTTGGCAATAGTAGGCGTCAAGGATTTGCTTTTGTACTCGGTCCGTGGCAAACTTTGGTAACATCAGCGTGTGAAGAAGATTTCTACCGGAATTACAGAGTTTTAGTGGACGATTACGCGAATCATCCGCAGTTGATTGAGTACCTCCAAGACACTTGGTTGATATACAAAGAGAAATTTGTAAAAGCATGGACAAATCTAGTTTTTCATCTGGGCAATACATCGACAAGCAGGTATTTATTTATCAGTTGTTAAATACATATACTTAACTTACTGTCATGTTGTTTACTGAAACATAACCTACTTTAATCAGATTAGGGTGGAGAGCAACCATAGAGCATTGAAGAGATGGTTGGCTTCGTCCACAGGTGGCTTTGACACATTTTGGGCACAGTATCACACACAGATTGCAGATCAACTTAACGAGATTCTGGCCGAATTTGCGAAGTCAAAGTGGATTCGGGCCCAGACGATTAATGTGCCCGTATTTAAAATATTGTCCAGTGGAATTGTAACACATTCTGCACTGAAGATGTTGGACGATGAGAAGGATGAAGATATAGACAGTTGCGTCTGTTACATGAGGAAATGTCTTGGCCTCCCATGCAAACATGAAATTGACGCCAAGGTGAATGCACGATGTGGTGTGTTTTATGCTGAGGATGTCCACATTTTTTGGAGGACATGGGTTTCGGGATTCGGACATGGCCAAGAAGAAAGTGTTGGTTCTGTTCCCGATCACAGGTCACAGGCTATTGACAGGCTAGACGGGTTAATTGATGAGTTGCGTGAACGTTCAGAAATTGAGATCACGGACGTGACAGATGTCGTTTTTGAACGAATGCATCCTGGGGCAACGGAGATAAATGAGCCACCAGTACTGGACCGCCCAAGAGGTAGACCGCGGAACAACTCCACACAGAGGGATGACTCAGCGCATGAGTTGCCATTATACCCGGGCGAAGAAAATTCGAGACGAGGACGAGGACGATCAAGAGGCAACAAAGGCCGTGGTTCATCTTCTGAGAGATCTAGTTGTGGTCGTGGTCGTTCATCGACTATGAGTGGACCCGAAATGGGACGAATGCCCCGACCTAGTTGGATGCGAGAACTTCATTTTTGCCTCGTTCCGGAGATTGTGACCTGGACGGACGTTCAATGGGATGGTAATTGTGGTTATCGGAGTGTGGCGTGTGCAGTCAAGAACAGTGAGGATGATTGGATGGATGTTAGATTGGATGTGTATAACTGTATTAGAAGTCACGCGCCGTTCTTCAATGATTATTTCGGTGGTGGTAATTCAGTGTATCGGGTGTTGGCGAGTGTCGCCTATTGGGATAACGCCCTAGCACCTCTGCAAAAGTGGATGACGATCACGGACGTGGGCGTGGTTGTAGCAACATATTACAACGCGTTGGTCTTGTCGGCTAGTAGTTCGGGAAATCAGACTTATTTGCCACTTTGGGATCCCGAAGGTGTTTCACAGTTATCTTACCAGATGACTATACTATTTCTTGAAGCAGGAAGCCACTTTGTGTATCTGAAGCTGAATGACAACTGTCCGCTTCCTCCGTTTAACCTGCAGTGGGCGAGATACAGCAATTATACTGTTGCATATTTGCCAGAGGCATTGCAGGAGCGACGTGAAGCGTGGGATATTCTAACTAGTGTTTGATTTAGTAGTATTGTTGTTGTTGTTGTTGTTGTTGTTGTTGTTGTTGTT
>NW_012193374.1:745857-771377 GCF_000504015.1 Erythranthe guttata | reverse complement strand
ACCGGGGAGTTTGTTGCTGCATCCGACGCCCAAGTTGGGCGCCCAAGGGGTGTTCAAACGCCCGAATCGGGCGTTTGAACACTCCTTGGCCGCCCAACTTGGGCGTGCAGCCTGTAATTACCGAAAAAAAAGCCCCTACGATTCGATTTGTAGGGGCTTTAAACATGAAATTGGTTGCATAAACGACATGGGCAATGCATATTTTACGAAAATTAGTCCAAATTACCTCAAAAAATCGAAGCCCAATGGTTCTTCGAACTTGAATTCGAGATTTCGAATTTTTTTTTATTTTTTGCTATTTGCGGTTTTTTGGTTTTTGTATGTTTAGAGAGAGAGAGTGTTTTTTTTATGAACCGCGAATAGCAAAAACGTAACCGCGAATAGCATTTCCGATTATAAATTAACCCCTGTAACAACTAGTCTGAATGCTTAAATGTTCGCCGAATGAGATATCACACAATTCCCTATCTTGTGTTGTCTTCTCCAAGTATGTTTTCTGCATGTTACTTATACAAGTTAAATATATATACTCATGTATTTGGAAAACGAACACATGAAGAAATAAATATTTAATAAAAAATGAAGGGAATATAAATAGGAAAAAATACAAATACCATACAGTTAAAGAGGAATAATTTTATGTTCAAAAGCTCAGTCTATACAATGCATAGACACTTATAGACAATCACACATTCAGGAGAGTTTAAAAAAAGATGTAGGCACCAATAGAATGCATAGAAAATAAAACATGGTACTTGTGTTTTTAACAAATGGTGTAGACATCCACATATGCTACATGCTATGAGGACCCCGAAATGTTAAGAGTTGTGTATAGTATAAGTAGTACAAAATTTGTTCATATCCATTTTAGTATTGACATCACCAGTATCATAGGCATCCATAGGCAGTGGCGTATCTAGTGTGGTCCAAGGGTGTGCTACTGCACACCCTTGATTTAAAAAAAAAATTATTTCCTATATTTTTTCGAATATATAACTCCAAATGTAAAACCTGCCCAATGCAATGCTGTAGCTGAACTGGTTAAGTGCTCCATAGAATTTTGCAGAGGTACAGGATTCGAGACCTTACTTAGAGTCTGAACCTCTGTATTATTTTTTCTTTTTTATTCATAATTTTCCATTACATACAACATTTCAATTCTTTTAAAAAATGTGGGTATTTTTTAATATTTAAAAAAAAATCTCCTAATATAACATATATTTTGCTATTTGTAACTTTTAATTTATTTACCATTTATTTAACATTAAATATAATATAAATTATTCCAAAATTCTAAATATTGTATATATATATATATATATATATATATATATATATATATATATATATATATATATATATATATATTATTTCAATGTGTGTGTTCTAAATTTACAACTATGTGGGTTCTCTGTCTCTTTGTGAAAATTCAAAATCTGTTAATGAAATGTACATTTTGTCACTTGCAACTTTAATATGTTTACCACTCCTTTAATATTTTCACCAATTTTATGTCTAAATATTTCCTAAATTGCCCAAAAATGGTAAAATAATCCCTTTAATTTTAAAAATTTTAAAGATTTTTTATTATTTAATGTGTACAATATTCAAAAAAAAAAAATTCGGGGGCGCTGCCCCCGAACCCCCACAAACTATTAGCTAACCATTATACTTTTTACTATATTTAATTTCGAACACCCTTGGCAAAAATCCTGGATTTGCCACTGTCCATAGGTAGTCAAAGAATTTTTTGTTCAATCAACTAATTAATTCACAAACAAGTAACAACACTTATCTGAACACAATGTGCTTATTTTGTGGTTTTACACAATTTACCACACACATGGCACACAAAGTACATTATTTTCTATAACATCAATAAAAATCAGCCCTAATTTTTTGTTCTGCATAAGTCTACAGAAATAATGCATAAACTTTTGTATAGACCCAAACTATGTTTTACACAATCAAATCAGCCGGAATATATATTCAAGCTCAGTTCTTAGAATGTTGTAGACACTAAAAACACTATTTCACATAATCAAACCAACAGCCATTACAACATAAACTACAATAGACTACCATAGAAAAGTAGTGGAAAATTCATAGACTACCATAGAAATATTACAATATAAACTACAATACCAATTACTATGCCACAGCCTACTACATATTACCGTAGACTACCATTTAAATACCCAGCAACATATTCAATATACAATTTTATTCTACCAACTACTTTGTAATCAGCTTAAATAAACAAATCCCAGCAATACATAACACCGTACAAAATACCTTACCAGTTCACATAATACCACAGAACTGCAGTGAAATGTTCATAGACTACCATAGAAATTTTAAACATAAACTACCATAACAGTTGCTACACCACAACCTACTGCATATTCCCATAGACTACCACAGAAATACGCCTAAACATATCACTGACTATAACTATAGTAAAAAATATGCAGAATATACACATAGATAAGTAAATTCCAATTATAGATTCAAACCACCAAACTATTTTTATAGACACCCAATGATTGAACATAATGAAACAAGAAATTACACATATGTACAATCTAACCTGGATCTAGCGCATTTATGCCCTGCTGACCCTTCATCCGCATCTCCGCTGCATAATAGATTGTGTAAAACCCTAATGTTTAAGTTTTCAGAAAAAAAATACAAAAACAAAACTTACTCGATCTGTTGCATGACGTAGACATTCATAGACGTTTGTGGCGACGAGAGGTTGACTTTTGTTGCTGTATACTATGATAGTTATTGCCGCCGATTTGCAGTAGAGAAGGAGAGGAAGACGACCTTAATTTGGGGGAAAAGGGGGGCGGTGGTTTAGATTGTGACACGGTTATTATAGGATTTAGGATAATAGAATCACAGAGATTCTTAAGGGCGGGATTGGTGGGATCTAATTTCAACTTACCAAATAACAAAATACACGGTGTTAATATCACCGTAAGGGTACTATAGGAATAATTTCACAAATGGATCTATTCTAATGTTTTAATAGCCTTCGGTGCATCTAATATGTTTTCCCACTAGGGATGCTTATCTTAAAGCCCCTTGACTTTAACCTATAACGTCTCTACCTTTCTAGTTTATTGCATGTTTAGAGTTGTATATGGTTATGCAAAAAAAATCGAAATAAATTGTCATAAGCAAGCCGTCGGTTGGTGCATTTCTCAAGCAAATGCTCCTAAAGACAAGTTGCAAGGATTTATTGGCTATGTCTGTGAAGTCAATTAAACTAGAATGTCCTTGTTAAAATCCCAACACTGTTGTGGGTCATGCAAGTTACGTTCTAGATCTGGTATACAAGAAACAAAATTCATGCAATACGGATGTTGGAATCATAACAACAGTCGATCCTCCATATGAAAGTTCCAAGTATCCATGATCTGAAGGAAGATTCAAGGATAAGCGAGCATTTGAATGAATAATAAGACTAGTTCCAAATATATAAATAAAAAACAACAGTGTGATGTTAATTCGGCTGACTATAAAATAGTAATGGAATCCAAGCTTAGAATTTTTAATATTTCATTTTGATTCATGTCACAACATATGTGACTTTACAAACAAAAAAAATATTTACATTGCGGACAATATTTATTTTATAGAATATATGTTTCTTGTAGTTGTAATTTTGTTACATAGTGTCATATAAAGTCACTACTTAATTTTTATTTAATTATTCAAATTTTATTATGTCACCTTATTTTGTAGTTATATTACACAATCTTCCGATAATTGAAATATGTACACTTTCAAATATAAAAAAACCAATAAATTATTTTTTTGTAAAATTGAGTTTTAAGATTATAATAATTATAAGAAAAATCATCTTGGATTGCGTAAAAGTATTTGAAAATATTGATTCTAAGTGGCAACTAGCTACTATTTAAAAACAATTTGATTGTCATTTTTTTAATTACTGTAAGGAAAAATCTTAAGAAGACACAACATAGACAAAGCTGCAATGAACAAAATCAATGTCCCTTTGTTTTTAGTTTTTTTCCTTTTTGGTGTTGTATATGGTTATGAAACAAAGTTCGAACCAAATGGTCGTAAGCAAACCGTCAATTGGTGCATTTCCCAAGCAAATGCTCCTCAAGAAAAGTTGCACGAATTTATTGACTATGGTTGTGGAGTTGTTGTTGTTCAGCCATTCAACTAGGCGGTCCTTGTTATGATCCCGACACCGTTGTGGGTCATGCAAGTTACGTTCTAGAACTGGTATACAAGAAACAAAATTCATGCAGTACGGATGTTGTCATCATAACAATAGTCGATCATTCGTATGGAAGTTGCAAGTATCCATGATCTGAAAGAAGATTCAAGGATAAGCGAAAATTTGAATGAATAATAACACTAGTTTCGATAATTTATTGAAAATATGTACTTAATAAATATTTATTTATTTGTTTGAAATTGTTGGAAAATACTAGATCTATTTATTGTCTTTGAATTTTTCTACCGAGAATATAATTAGCGCAACTAAAACAACCGAACCGAATGCCAATTTATCAATCTATAATCATATTATAAGATAAAGTAATTCATCACTTAACAAAGATTAATTTTATATTTTCTCTTTTCGGGTAGTAAAATTTAGAGAACTATTTTAGAGCAACTATTGAGGATTTTCAGAGAGAGCAGTTGTAACAATATAGGTATATAATATAGGTAATAGGTATTTATTGCATTCTACAATATCATTAATAGTGTAATTGCCACAACAGTCACGTGTGATCAAAATTTAGTGACAAATAGATTACATAGAGCTCTTTTATGACCCGCCCTGGTGGTGTAAATTTTCTTTGCGTTTTTCTAGGCGAAACTAGAAAAGTATATATTTTTTTTTTGCTAAACATTTCGAGTCAGTGAAAAGATAATCTCCGTACTTTTACAAATTTCAAAGAAAATGGTTACATTCTATAAATATTTTTAAAACTTAAAATATTAGTAAAAAAACCCAAATTACTAACATAAAAATCATAAACCATAAACCATAATTACATTTTAATTGAAAATAAATGAAACCATATGAAAGAAACTTAAAAATCTACACATCATTTTTAAATATATTACATTCCAACATTTAATAAAATCTAAAAATATATTTTGTCTAAATTTACAACATCTCTTAAACTTTTTTTAACATAAATTTCAAATATATGTGCATATCGTGTGTTTATGCGATCAAATTACAATCTTGATATCGAACTACACGCTCTTCCTATACCTCTTAGTTATTGGTTCCAATTTATGCAATTTTATTGTACGTCACCTGATTCATTCTAGTATTAAGATTTTGGCGACAAAATGAAGTAAGAATAAGAAGTAATCATAAGATGTAGTTTATATTAAGAAGTAGACAAATTGTGTTTAACCAATAAATATTATGTTATTCGGATGTATGTATAATGGAAGAAAACTTCTACCGTACCAATGCCCCTTTGATTGTCCATTACTTCTGAATTCGTAGTTACAAATAGTATGATTTAATAAAGAAAAAGAGATTAATGTTTATGAACTCAAAATAGGAAATATATGCAAAAAAAAAAATTGAATGTATCGCTGTAGTTTTTATCCAACGATTTAGCATTGATGGTGTACTGTAAAAAATATGTTCTTTTGCTAGATATGAAAATAGTGATTTTTTATGGTAAACTTAACATAAACCAGGGTGCATGAATATTTTACTGTGAATTTAACCATTGATATAACGAAATATGTATCAATTAATGCGAATAATATATTTTATAGAAGGAATAAACATATTTGACGCAATTGTAATATTAAAATTAGATATAAATTTATTGAACTTTAAAGTTTGAAATATTAAATAAACTTATGTACTCTAATATTCCCATAAAAAGATCAACGGGCTAAATTAACCTACTATTGCCATGGTTCTGGAGAATGATATTTTCATATTTAATTTACTACATGTAAGTTTTGTTGTAGATAGATTTTCTTAGTTCATAAGGTTGATGAAATAATTAATTTCTTGGCCTTGATTAATGAAATATTATTTCATTTTATTGAAGTCTAGTCATTTAGTATTTTAAAATTGTTACATATTCATGTTCCCATAATTAAAAACCAATGAGAATCTGACAAGGTGGAGGATTGTTTTTAAACTATAATATATTTGTATATACATCATACAATTTCAAGAGATGTACAGTGTATTAATCACGAAATATATGCATTAGCAAAGCTTTTTTTTATTTATTTATTATTATTTTTTTATCAACCTATCTTAATTATACTAGTAGATATTCCTTAAACGTAGGTCATAGTAAAATAGTATTTTATTAGATTCATATATACGTCAAAATTAATGTCAAATTTGTAAATAAAAAACAACAGTGTGATCTTAATTCGACTGACTATAAAATAGTAATAGAATCCAAGTTTAAATTTTTAACATTTCATTTTGATTCATGTCACAAATATGTGACTTTCCTAATAAAAAAAATAAGATTTACATATGCGGGCAATATTTATTTTATAGAATATATTTTTCTTGTAGTTGTAATTTTGTTACATAGTTTCATATAAAGTCATCATTTAATTTTTATTTAAGTATTTAAAATTTATTATGTCACCTTATTTCGTAGTTATTTTACACAATCCTCTGATAATTGAAATATGTCCACTTCCAAATATTAAAAAAAAAAAAACCAATAAATTTTTGTATAATCGATTTTTAAGATTATAATAGTTATAAGAAAAAAATCATATTGGATTGCTTAAAAATATTTGAAAATATTAATTTTAAGTGGCAACTAGCTACTATTTAATATCACTGTGATTGTCAATTTTTTTAATTACTGTAAGGAAAAATCTTAAGAAGACAAACAACATAGACAAAACTGCAATGAACAAAACCAATGTCTCTTTGTTTTTAGTTTTTTGCCTTTTTGGTACTGTATATGGTTATGAGACAAAGTTCGAACCAAATGGCCATAAGCAAACCGTCAATTGGTGCATTTCCCAAGCAAATGCTCCTCAAGACAAGCTGCAAGCATTTATTGACTATGGTTGTGGAGTTGTTGATTGTTCAACCATTCAACTAGGCGGTCGTTGTTATGATCCCAACACTGTTGAGGGTCATGCAAGTTACGTTCTAGATCTGGTATACAAGAAACAAAATTCATGCAATACGGATGTTGGCATCATAACAACAGTCGATCCTTCGTATGAAGGTTGCGACTATCCATGATCTGAAGGAAGATTCAAGGATAAGCGAGCATTTGAATGAATAATAAGACTAGTTCCAAATATATAAATAAAAAACAACAGTGTGATGTTAATTCGGCTGACTATAAAATAGTAATGGAATCCAAGCTTAGAATTTTTAATATTTCATTTTGATTCATGTCACAACATATGTGACTTTACAAACAAAAAAAATATTTACATTGCGGACAATATTTATTTTATAGAATATATGTTTCTTGTAGTTGTAATTTTGTTACATAGTGTCATATAAAGTCACTACTTAATTTTTATTTAATTATTCAAATTTTATTATGTCACCTTATTTTGTAGTTATATTACACAATCTTCCGATAATTGAAATATGTACACTTTCAAATATAAAAAAACCAATAAATTATTTTTTTGTAAAATTGAGTTTTAAGATTATAATAATTATAAGAAAAATCATCTTGGATTGCGTAAAAGTATTTGAAAATATTGATTCTAAGTGGCAACTAGCTACTATTTAAAAACAATTTGATTGTCATTTTTTTAATTACTGTAAGGAAAAATCTTAAGAAGACACAACATAGACAAAGCTGCAATGAACAAAATCAATGTCCCTTTGTTTTTAGTTTTTTTCCTTTTTGGTGTTGTATATGGTTATGAAACAAAGTTCGAACCAAATGGCCATAAGCAAACCGTCAATTGGTGCATTTCCCAAGCAAATGCTCCTCAAGACAAGCTGCAAGCATTTATTGACTATGGTTGTGGAGTTGTTGATTGTTCAACCATTCAACTAGGCGGTCGTTGTTATGATCCCAACACTGTTGAGGGTCATGCAAGTTACGTTCTAGATCTGGTATACAAGAAACAAAATTCATGCAATACGGATGTTGGCATCATAACAACAGTCGATCCTTCGTATGAAGGTTGCGACTATCCATGATCTAAAGGAAGATTCAAGGATAAGCGAAAATTTGAATGAATAATAAGACTAGTTTCGATAATTTCTTGAAACTATGTACTTTATAAATATTAATTTTTTTGGTTGAAATTGTTGGAAAATACTAGATCTATTTATTGTCTTTGAATTTTTCTATTGAGAATAAAATTAGCGCAACTAAAACAACCAACCCGAATTGCAATGCATCAATCTGTAATCATATTATAAAATAACGTAATTCATCAGTTAACAAAGATTAATTTTATATTGCCTGTTTTTGGGTAGTAAAATTTAAAGAACTATGTCAGAGCAACTATTGAGGATTTTCAGAGAGAGCACTTGTAACAGTATAGGTATATAATATAGGTAATACGTACTTATTGCATTCTACAGTATCATTAATAGTGTAACTACCAAAATAGTCACACGTGATCAAAATTTAGTGACAAAATAGATTACATAGAGTTCTTCTGTGACTCGCCCTCGTGGTGTATATTGTCTTTGTGCAGGCTAAAAAAAAATATTTTTTTTTACGAAACATTTTGAGTGAGTGAAAAGATAATCTCCGTACTTTTACAAATTTCCAAGAAAATGAAGTTACATTCTATAAATATTTATAAAACTAAAAATAATATTGAAAACATCCAAGTTACTAACATAAAATCATAAACCATAAACCATGGTTATATTTTAATTGAAAATAAATGAAACCATATGAAAGAAACTTAAAAATCTAAACATCATTTTTAAATGTATTACATTCCAACATTTAATAAAATCTAAAAATATATTTTCTCTTAATTTACAACATCTCTTGCACATTTTTAACAGAAATTTCAAATGAATCTACATATTGTGTTTATGCGATCAAATTACAATGTTGATATCGAGCTACACTTTTTTTCTATACCTCTTAGTTACTGTTTCCAATTTACGCAATTTTCTTGTACGTCACCTGATTCATTCAAGTATTAAGATTCAGGCGACAAAATGAAGTAAGAATAAGAATTAATCATAAGATGTAGTTTATAATTTAAAATCAACATGGAATTTCGCCAAGACACTTATCAAACTAGGCAAATTGTGTTTAACCAAGAAATATTATGTTATTCAGAAACAAGAACATGTATGTATAATGAAAGAAAACTTCTACCGTACCAAAGCGCCTTTAATTGTCCATTACTTCTCAATGCTTAGTTACAAATAGTATGATTTAATGAAAAAAAAAGGATTGCTTATGAACTCAAAATAGGAAATATATGCAAAACAATTGAATGTATTGTTGTAGTTTTTATCCAGCCATTTAGCATTGATGGTGTACTGTAAAAAAGATGTTCTTTGGCTAGATATGAAAATAGTAATTTTTTTTGGTAAACTTAGCATAAACCAGGGTGCATGAAAATTTTACTGTGAATTTAACCATTGATATAACGAAATATGTATCAATTGATGCGAATAATATAATTTATAGAAGGAGTAAACATATTTGAAGCAATTGTAATATTAAAATTAGATATAAATTTATTGAACTTTAAAGTTTGAAATATTAAATAACTTCTGTAATCTAATTTTCCCATTAAAACATCAACGGGCTAAATTAACCTACTATTGCCATGGTTCTGGAGAATGATATTTTCATATTTAATTTACCACATGTAAGTTTTGTTGTAGATAGATTTTCTTAGTTCATATGGTTGATGAAATAATTAATTTCTAGGCCTTGATTAATGAAATATTATTTTAATTTATTGAAGTCTAGTCATTCAGTATTTTAAAATTGTTCCGATAATTAAATACCAATGAGAATCAGACAAGGTGGAGGATTGTTTTTAAACTATAATAAATTTGTATATACATCATACAATTTCAAGCGATGTACAATATATTAATTACGAAATATATGCATTAGCATAGCTTATTTTTCTTTTTCTTTTTTTTCTTTTTTTTATCAACCTAACTTAATTATACAACTAGATATTCCTTAAACGTAGGTCATAGTAAAATAGTATTTTACTAGATTCATATATACGTCAAAATTAATCTCAAATATATAAATAAAAAACAATAGTGTGATCTTAATTCGACAGACTATAAAATAGTAATAGAATCCAAGTTCAAAATTTTTAACATTTCATTTTGATTCCTGTCATAACATATGTGACTTTCCAAAAAAAAAAAAAAAGATTTACATATGCGGGCAATATTTATTTTATAGAATAGATTTTTCTTGTCGTTGTAATTGTGTTATATAATGTCATATAAAGTCATCATTTAATTTTTATTTAAGTATTTAAATTTTATTATGTCACCTTATTTCGTAGTTTTATTACACAATCCTCCGATAATTGAAATATGTCAACTTCCAAATATAAAAAAACCAATAAATTTTTGTATAATCGATTTTTAAGATTATTATAATGATAAGAAAAATCATCTTGGATTGCGTAAAAATATTTGAAAATATTGATTTTAAGAGGCAACTAGCTACTATTTAATATCACTGTGATTGTCAATTTTTTTAATTACTGTAAGGAAAAATCTTAAGAAGACAAACAACATAGACAAAACTGCAATGAACAAAACCAAAGTCCCTTTGTTTTTAGTTTTTTGCCTTTTTGGTGTTGTATATGGTTATGAGGCAAAGTTCGAACCAAATGGTCATAAGCAAACCGTCAATTGGTGCATTTCCCAAGCCAATGCTCCTCAAGACAAGCTGCAAGCATTTATTGACTATGGTTGTGGAGTTGTTGATTGTTCAGCCATTCAACTAGGCGGTCCTTGTTATGATCCCGACACTGTTGTGGGTCATGCAAGTTACGTTCTAGATCTGGTATACAAGAAACAAAGTTCATGCAATACGGATGTTGGCATCATAACAACAGTCGATCCTTCGTATGAAAGTTGCAAGTATCCATGATCTGAAGCAAGATTCAAGGATAAGCGAAAATTTGAATGAATAATAAGACTAGTTCCGATAATTTCTTGAAAATATGTACTCTATAAATATTTATTTTTTTGGTTGAAATTGTTGGAAAATACTAGATCTATTTATTGTCTTTGAATTTTTCTATTGAGAATAAAATTAGCGCAACTAAAACAACCAATCCGAATGCCAATGCATCAATCTGTAATCATATTATAAAATTACGCAATTCATCAGTTAACAAAGATTAATTTTATATTGCCTCTTTTTTGGTAGTAAAATTTAGAGAATTATGTCAGAGCACCTATTGAGGATTCTGAGAGAGCACTTGTAACAATATAGGTATATGATATAGGTAATAAGTATTTATTGCATTTTACAATATCATCAATAATGTAACTGCCAAAATAGTCACACGTGATCAAAATTTAGTGACAAAATAGATTACAAAGAGTTTTTTTGTGACTCGTCCTCGTGGTGTAAATTTTCTCTGCGTTTTTCTAGGCGAAACCAGAAAAAATTATATATTTTTTTCTAAAGATTTCGAGTGTGTCAAAAGATAATCTCCTTGCTTTTACAAATTTCCAAAAAAATGAAGTTACATTCTATAAATATTTGTAAAACTAAAAATATTATTAAAAAAACCTAAGTTACTAACATAAAAATCATAAACCGAAAGAAAATAAATGAAATCATACGAAAATAAATGATTGAAAATAAATGAAATCATACGAAAGAAACTTAAAAATCTATACATTCCAACATTTAATAAAATGTAAAAATATATTTTCTATTAACTTACAACATCTTTTGCACTTTTTTTTCACATAATTTCAAATTAATCTACATATCGTGTGTTTATGCGATCAAATTACAATATTGATATCGAGCTACACTTTTTTTCTATACCTCTTAGTTATTGTTTCCAATTAACGCAATTTTCTTGTACGTCACCTGATTCATTCAAGTATTAAGATTCTGGCGACAAAATGAAGTAAGAATAAGAATTAATCATAAGATGTAGTTTATATTTTGAAATCAGCATGGCATTTTCGCCAAGACACTTATCGAACTAGACAAATTGTGTTTAAACAAGGAATATTCTGTTTTTCGGAAACAAGAACATGTATGTATAATGGAAGAAAACTTCTACCATACCAAAGCGCCTTTAATTGTCCATTACTTCTAAATTTGTAGTTACGTATCACAAACAAGTAGTAATAGTGGACTCGTAAGAGTCGGATGTCGATCCCACGGGGAATACTCAAATTATCTAACCCTAACTACTAAATTCTAACAATTATGATTTTTATCCAGCCTACGCAAGGTTGTCAAATTTAATCAACTAAATAATTAAACTAATTATAAAAGCAAATAAACACGAGAAAAATATCAATAAAAACGGATCTAGGATTTTATCTCCCCCCTATTCGATAATTCAACACCGAATTAAACCTCTATCATGCAAGTTACGATTCCCGATTATTAACCCGAGACACTAAATCACTCATAACCCGTTGTCGTGTGTATTATGAATCTACTATTCATAATACGGTTCACTATATTTCTATGCAAACCAACTATGAATAAAGCATTAACTAACAAATCTCGTTAACGGCTACCTAAGTATTATAATTTGTATGTCTACGATAATACATGCAATTAACACACTCATCCTGTGAAAACAACTCGAAGGCTCTTCTATCCCTGTTCTAATTATTAAAACGATCTGTCGATTCAATTCTAATAATAACGCATAGTAACATAAATTAGCTAGATTCATGCACTAAATAAGATCAAATAGAAGAAATAATCATGGAATTAAACATGCATAATATTAGAAAAATAGGTTTGAATCACCACATAGGGTTATAATAAAATGTTAGATAAAAAACTTAGCTACTCATGTTCTCTACGAAAAACATAATAAAAATATTGAAAGACATAGATTCAGAAAAGACAGATGAAAGAAGAGTATGATGAAGATTTGTCAATTCTCTATCTTCGACTCTCCGTTCTCTCGCTCCTCTTGCTGTAAGATTGTCTCAAAAGTTACTCCTCAATTATGTGCTTGAATTGGTCTTTTATAGGGGTGGAAAAGTTGGAGAAAGAGGCAGTTTCCTTCTGCAACTAGAATTCCTTTACTGCGCCTCTACGCCTTCTCGGACGGCCGTCTGCACGATTTTCAAATTTTTTTTTGTTGGCCAAAAAGATTTTATTATTCCATTAAATATAGGCGAAAGGGGGCCTCGTTAAAACCTTGTGGGCCTAACACAAGGAAAAGAGTACCCCTACAATGGTAATAAAATCTCCGTGTCTAATCTAGCTAGACTATTACAATACAACCCCAAAATGGGGTAAAAAGTGAAATAAAAGGAACTACAAGTCCTAATTCTAGAAACCCAATAAAAGTTTGTATTATTGTTGTTAGCCCCCCAGATGTGGGTTAATCTATAATTAATCCAGCATAGGAGGCCTGACTAAAGCACCCAGCGCATCACTTCTGAAAATTGCGAAATAGTCCCCAAAAAGGACCAAAATGTAAATAAGTGCATTATGTCGAACCTTCATCCTCCAGCACTCATCAAATGCAAAAATTCGCTATTCCCAATTTGTCACAAGTATAGGCAGCCCTTACCTCTGGCGGTAAGTTAGAGGCGGCAAAAAACTCTTGACTTGATTTGTGCGTATACGCCCAGTTTGCAAGCCAATCAGCAACCATATTTTTTGACGAAATATATGCTGAAAACGGAAAGTAGCATCGACCTCCTGCATGCAAAGTCGATGAACGTATGCAAGATCCTAGGCAACCGTATTCGTCCCAATGGATTTTATGACCAACAAGCAGTCAGATTCAACCGTAACCGAAGTAACTCCCACCAATTTACATAATCTCAGCCCATGAACTACTGCTAGGAATTCCGCATAGTAATTTGAACCCATGCCAAAGAATGTAGAAAAGTCAGCAACAAGATGTCCTCCCGAGTCTCGAATAATACCTCCACCAGTACAGTGCTCTGCCGTAGCCGAACCATCCGTATTAAGTTTATATTCTCCAATGCTCGGATATTCCCATTTATATCACGCCTCTCGTTTCACTGGTATTGGATAAAATCAAAAACCCCCAGCCTCCACTTGTAACCGTTGATTTTTCGTGGAAGGCTCCCTTGGTACATGTACCATGCCCATGCTCTGGACGTGATAAAAAAATCTATGGATAATATTGGCACTTGTCATCTTACCGCTGTCGTATACCACCTTACATCGAGCAACCCAAAGTTCTCGAAGAATATTGCAGGCCACCGAGGCACGAACAATATTTTAGAAAGATAGGTTCTTGGGAATTGGAATCCATACATTTAATGCATGTTTTGCCGACGAAAACTGATCTTGAAAGTGGAAGAGGGAGCCAAATCGCTGCCACAC
Source organism: Erythranthe guttata (assembly GCF_000504015.1). The sequence goes on along the minus strand of NW_012193374.1, from coordinate 756,843 downwards.
CTGTCTAGCCACCTCGGAGTTGAAGAACAAGTGATTTATGTCTTCTTGTTTGGGAGTTTGGCAACAAACACATCTAGAGACCATAGGAATTCCCCTCGATACTACACGTTGATCCACCGACAATGCATGATGCATCAATTTCCAAATAAAACCACTAGTTTTAGGTGTTATGAACTTCCCCAAATACGATCGGTCCATTGATGTTGACGACCTAAGTGTTAGAGTAGGTGACCAACAAGCCAACATGTGGCTTTGGTTTTTCATATTTATTATTGTAATAAACAAACCTTTTTCGTATTAATGATAAAACACCTTGTCATTCTATATCATTGTCCATTTTTCACAAGCATAGATATAGTCCTTACAGTTATTACAAGTACTAGTAATTGATCGTTAGGATCGTGAGATATTTACTTAAGTATTATTACTGTTAAACATGTTCCTAGTCGAAGGGTTACGCCACCAATGAGGATATCGGCCTTTCCCATTAAGAGACTAGCACTTAGTGTATGTGTACTGCATCTCATCAGTAAACGGTATTGTGATATCGGCATGCATAAGTGGGTGCTCGTAAGTTGACGAGTTCACTGAACTCCCTCACCCTAGAAATCTCTAAGTGATTCTCAATAATCGATTAGAGATATCTATGGTATAGTTGTACACCATTAGTCCTTATGACCTAGACATCACTGTGACTTCACTAGAGGACCAGCTGTATCGTGACCTGTCCCTGAGTTCCACCGAGGACCACCCCAAGGGCCAGCGTCCGTGCAGTCCGAAATCTAGTGAGAGGTCTGTGCATTGTAGTCGAGGATTCGATCGCTAGAATAGTCTTGGATGTCCTGTTTTTTCTTATAGTTTGTAATCTCTCTAAGTCTCTGGCCAGAGCTGACTAGGTGATGATAAGAGAATTCGAATCTCTAAGTCATGCACGTAACGATTACAACACTTAGAACGATCGCACAGTCATTGAGCTACTAAGGAGGTCTCGATAAACCAATGCCTCTAGTTCAATCGGGACATATGAATCGAATGGATCGTATTAGGGGTGTGAACGAGCCGAGCTCGAGCCGAGCTCGCCTCTTTTGGCTGGCTCGAGCTCGAGCTCGAGTCTATTTTGTCGAGCTCGAGCTCGAGCTCGAGCTCGTCGAGTTCTTCTTTTTTTGGCTCGAGCTCGAGCTCGTGTTAATTTTGTCGAGCTCGAGCTCGAGCTCGAGCTCGAGCCCAATCTCTCTTTTTTTTTTTTTTTTTTTTTAATATTTTTTAATTATTATTTTATTATTAAAAATTATTTTTAAAAAATACAAAATAAAAACTAAATTGTGATTATATATTTTTTTAATATTTGTATTTATTTCTATAATATTTTATATTATTATACATTATTTAAATTAAAATAACATATAAAAAATAAAAAAAATTAAAAAAAAAAAATAATAAATCCGGCTCGCGAGCCGGTGAACAACTAAAATTCGGCTCGAGCTCGGCTCGTCAAAAAGCTCGAGCTCGCGAGCTCGAGCTCGAGCTCGAAAACCTCGAGTCCGAGTTCGAGCTTTTTACGAGCCAACTCGTCGAGCTCACGAGCCGGCTCGGCTCGTTTACCACCCCTAGATCGTATAGTATGCTAACTATATCAAAAGGTTCTTGCAGGCACTTCATTTGTATCTAGGGAATCATGACGCGTAGTTGCTAGACGCCAATCTTGATTCGTTGGGTGATTAAGGTGAAACGAGCTTCATCTTAATCATAACTCTAAGGGACGAGTTTTGACCACAAAGGGTTGTGGGCCCACGGCTAGCTTACACCTGAACCATCGAGGGTCACTCTGCTCGTGCGCATGAGATCTTTGAATAAACGGTCAAAGGTAAAAATATTTTATCTTCGCATGATTGGAAATCAATATGATTGGGTCCAACATTCATAATTTGGAATTATGAATGAGAATAAGAAAAGGAAAAGAATAGGCGAACATTTTAGTGGAGTTTCTAAATCGGGAAGTTGCCAAATTTAGAAAGTGCACTGAATTAGGGTTTCCACTTTTAGAAAGTTTGAAATTGAGAATTGGCACTCGTAATGACGAGGACATTATAATGATTCCGAAAATGTAATTCTTACAATTTTCCGATCATTGAATTGAGAGAGACGATCGAGTAAAAGAACTAACGAACTTAAGCTGTTGGGCCCGGTCCAACTTAAGCCCGTTAGGTTTTTATACAAGACACTATAAATACTTGATTTATAGGTCTTGTACAAATAGACAACTCACACACGAAACTCTAGCCGCTCCCTCTGTCTCTCGGCCGATCTCACCCGTGGCCACCACCGCCGTCGTCGCCGTTTGTTCGCCGGAATCGGCCTCCCCTTAGCCGATTAATCGTGGTAGATCCTTTTCCTTTTTATTCTTTCCGTTTATTCTAACTACTGCGTGTCTAGTGCCAGGTTTTAGTAGATCGAAGTATACGAGGTGAAATCCGAGAGGAGGAAGATCGAAGAATCAAGGAGCAACCCCCGAGCTGACGACGCACGCGCCTCCACGCGCCGCCCGAAGACAGCGCGTGAACCAGACGCGCCACCGTAGCTCGGATCATCGCCGCTGCCGCTTCGCTGTTGCTGCCCCGGATTGCACGGATTGGTTTTCGTGGCAATCTAGCTTCGTTTAGTGCGCCTACCTCACGCTTCAAGAGGTATAAAGAGTACTAACTCCTTGTAAGCAATTTTTGATTTGGGACTTGATGGACGAGGTGTTTACCCATAGTGCAATCGCCTGAGTAATGGATGAGTAAGTCGTGGGTTTATGAAAAACTCTCCCGAAGTGATCCCAAACCTTTTGCGCAATATCAGAGTTAAGGAATAGATGCTACATCGATTCTCCCATCATGGTTTTACAAAAACCGAAATGTGAGGCAATATTAATGTAACGACCTTTTTTAACTGAAGATAAACTGGATTGGGTCGGGGGCGCTTAGAAACCGCTAGAAACCTTCTCCACGCACACACTCAGATGAGAATAGAGAGAAGAAAACCAACATCAACACATTTCATTTCACGTCCGATTGTAATGGAGAAGATGGTTTCCATAAACTGTGAATATTTACTTTTCATTGTGGATCGAGCTTAAAAGTTGGATTTCCAAGCAACTTTTAATTTTAAAAACTGATTTATTTCCGATTTATCACCGATAATGGAGCAACAACTTCGTGGAGGAGGCTCAGGTGGTGGGCGAAGTACTTTTTGCATCGCATTTATAATATGTTCCAACTGTTATTCTCTAGAATAGATAATCCACCACACAGAAATCCATTCTCATGCATTTGAATCAACATCTTTTGTTTTGGAGTTGGGATCATGTTTTCCACGCTAAAGAACTCCAATATGTAGTTTCCAGTTTCATTCACCATTAACCCCTCTTCTTCCCCCATTGCACTTGCACAAATCTTCTGAAATGCATTTGATTCTCCAAATTCAAATGTGTCTTTTGCAATAGGAAATTTTATCCTCCAAATTTCATTTTCATTTTCATTCTTCACCGACATTCCCGGAGACATTTCATCAAACAACATTACTTCTTCCATGTCAGTCACCATTTTTCCATTTTTCCATTAACCAATTTCATCATGTGATTTTCAGTTTCAATTTCTATTGATACTCTCAAGGGAATTTCATCAACCACCAGCTCATTCATTGCAAGACTACCTCCTTCACTAGATATATCTGCCATAGTATCAACTCTCAAGTATTTAGCTGCATGAATCTCAACTATAGAATCCAGAGATAAGCTGAAATCATCGTTATTTTCTTGCCAAGAGAAATTAAGGCATCTTCCTGCAACTTAGCCAAGCTAACCACCTACATCATAGTCTTTGGTTTAAACATGTGGATTTGAAGAGAAATATCAGTCTTCAATCCACCCAAAAATAATTCACAACATAAGTTTAAGACAACTCTACATTCCTCAACAACAATTCAACTTTGTCGGCATAATCTCTATAAGTTCCTATTTGCCTCAAATTTACCAATTCATACATAGGATCTTCGTAAAGTAGGGACCAAAACCTGTCATGTAAAGCTCGAATGTATTCCTCCCAATTAGGCAGCTCCCTCGTAAATCTTGCGTTCATAGAACTCCAATGCCAATCTGATGCATGTCCATCTAAATGCATCATCATCTCTACTGAAAACCCAACTTCGTAGATCTAATCGATTGAATTTAGGAAACTCCACTGACAAACATTTATTAGGAAGTTGATACTCATGCCCCCACTCTGACCCATGTGGGATCTCACAAGTTTTTGGCCTTGTCCCCCGTGAAGTTTCAACATAGAGATGTGCCGAATTCTACAATTTAGACATCATTAATGCCATCGCGGCATGGAGTTCTTCCATAATTGTTTTGTTTCCATCACCAATAAACTGCATATTTCCCTTCCCTTGACCCATCTATTTGTGCTTCTCATCGTATGGAGTAACTGTAGTCATTTTACTCTCTCTCTCTCTCTCATATTTTTCTAAAGGATCTAGATCCGCCAAGGATTGATGGCTCTGATACCAATTGTAATGACATTTTTTAATGGAAAATTAAGCGGATCGGGCCAGGTGTGATTGGGGTTGAAAATCGCCCGGAACCTTCTCCACACACACTCATATGAGAATAGAGAGAAGAAAACCAATATCAACACATTTCATTTCACGTCCAGTTGTAATTGAAAAGATGATTCCTCAATATTTATACATACTAATTCATATAAAGTTCTACCAAGGTACTAGTACATCTAGTACAACTTATAGGTGTTAAACCTATTATTTAAATAAAAATGCTATTTGACTTAAAGAAGTGTCGCACCCCTACTTATGTTTCTTTGTGCCTTTCAATTTTGGACTGTTACAATTAATCCCTTTAGCACGAATTTGTTGATCCACCAGAATGGCATGGAGAAACAGCCTCCACATAAACGCATTCAACTTTAATGGTACCCTCGAGGTCAAATACATTTAGGCCATGTATAATTTGGCCATTTCTCCCGAAAAAAAATCCCAGTAATGTTTTGTAGAAAATTATCTCATTGGATTCAAGGTGAAAACCAAACGTTCTAGGGAATGTGGGTCGATCTGCATACTGGTAATTGCTCCATGAAGGTGCTCCTCAGTCAAAGGCAGAAAAGAGGAAATTTCGTCAAAAGCTTCGCGCACAATAAGAGTGTGATCGCATGGGAGAGGGCCATGAAGAATCATTCCAGTCCAATTAGAGGTCCAGAATTTGACGTCATCCCTGCCAATTATCCATCATGAAACTTGTTGCATGGGTTCATAATGAAGAGATTTTCATAGATTTGTGTCTGCTCCACTAGCCGTTTTATATTTTCCATTGGCGAAATATGTTGACATCACAAAATTCGACCATAACGAGCTACTTTTAAGAAACTGCCATAGAATTTTAACACGAAGAATGGACATCAAGAGCTTATTCCCAAACCACCTTCTATTTCTAGGGAACATACAGTACTCCAACGAACCCAATGATGTCTAGACTGGCCTTTGGGGCTCCAAAGTAAGAAAGCCACCAGTTTCCCTATCATCTGTTATCTATGAATCATATCCACATGTACAAGCCATGTGAATGTTCTTTCCACATCATTAGTTGGAATGAAGCTAATGAGTGAGCTGGAAAGTGCATAAGAGTTGTTACTCTAGAAGACAAGAAGACAACGATCACTTCTTGTGGTGATGACACTTGTCCATTTTACATTGGAATCTTGGGGACCATGTCTGCTATTAGCAAGGGTAGGTCGAGTGTAAAGCAACAAGAGCTAGTGGTTTGGAGGTTAAGAAATCAAGGAAAATTCTCATAGGTTGAATCTGAGAATTGGGTTGGTAAACAAGAGTGAAAGTGAGGTAAACACTGGGAACAGTTGCAACAACTAGGAGATTAGATGTGGTGATATTGAGTGTTGGACAGTGGATATAAGTATGTGGTAATAAAGATCGAACCACTATAAATATTTGTCTTCTTTATTGTTTATTGTTTATTGCTTTGCATTATATATGGGCACCGTGTATGTGTTTTCTTCAGCTATTGGTTCAACTGAGAGTCTGCAGTGTTTTATTGATTTTGATGGTTTTGTGGCTTAAATTCACAACATCCTATTTCCGACACTCTTTGGTATGTTAGTGCAAGCCATTAGGGAGAGTATTGATTTTATCAACGTCACTTTGCCACCAAGAGATAGCAATTGTGTATTCCATCCTTCTAAGTTTTTCCAAACATTATCAATCAAAGCTTCATAATGTTCCACCTGTATCCGTTTATTAGAGATGGGGTGCCCATGTAGGTTAAAGGAAAAAAATCGTTTTAATTTTGCATTCCCGCTCAATCACCATTTGTCTATGCAATGTGTGCTTGCTAAGGTAGAGTCCAATTTTGATCAACTTCACTTTTTGCCCAGAGGATTTCTCATACGAGTTAATGACCCGCAACAATTTCTTGATCGAGGAGCTAGACCCATTCGTAAAAAGGAGAATATCATTAGTGTAAAACAAGAGGGAGATCGAAAACCATGCCTTCCCACCTTACACCGGTAAATGGAGTGACTTGCAATTTCATTTTAAGATTGGCATATAGACCCTGTTGCGCTTGTTGAAGGTAATATAGCTTCTGACTCAATATAATCCATGGTGTACCAATGAGTGATACTTGCCAAGCATCCCTAACGGTGTCATAAAATATACTGTTAAGTGTATATTTTTACACTTAATCGTACCTTTTAATTGGAGCTTTTAGTGTGTTTTAACGATAATTGGTGCTTAAAATGTTGATTATTTGTATTTTAGGTACAAATTGAAGAATTGAAAACTTATGGGGTAAAAACTGCAATTTCGGAGAAAAAGTGGGCCAAAAGTAAAAAAATCAAAACTTCGAAGAATTGAAGCCCGGACGGCCGTCCGAATTTCAGTATTAATTTTGACACGGCCGTCCGAGATCACGAGGAGGCGCAGTGAAGGAAGTCTAATTACACAAGGAAACCGATTTCCTATCTTTTTACACCCTATATAAGGCCAAGTCAAGCACACAATTGGATCTCTTATCTTTTTACACACAATCTAGGAGCAAGAGAACGGAGCAACCAAGACAAAGACTTGACGAATCTTCATCATAGTTCTCCCTTTACTTTTATTTTAAAACTTTTATGATTTATCGTATTTTTATTATGCTTTTCGTAGAGAACATGAGTAGCTAAGTTTTTAATCTAGGATTTTGTTGGAACCCTATGTGGTGATTCGAACCTATTTTTTCTAATATTATGCAAGTTTAAATTCCTTGATTATTTCTTCTATTTGATCTTATTTAGCGCATGAACGTAGCTAATTTATGTTGTTATATGTTATTGTTAGAATTGATTGACAGATCGTTTTAATAATTAGAACAAGGATAGGAGAGCCTTCGACTAGTTTTCACCGGATGAGTGTGTTTATTGCATGTGTTATCGTAGACATACAGATAATACCTTAGGTAGCCGTTACGAGATTTGTCATTTAATGTTTTATTCATAATTGGTTTGGATAGACATATAGTGAATCGTTTATGAATAATAGACTCATAATACACGCGACAACGTATGAGTAATTTAGTGTCTTGGGTTAATAATCAGGAATCGTAACTTGCATGATAGAGGTTTACTTGGGTATTGAATTATCGCATAGGGGGAAGATAAAATCCTAGATCCGTTTTTATATTGATATTTTCTCGTGATTATTTGCGTTCTTAATTAGTTTAATTGTTTAATTGATTTAAATTGACAAACTTGCGTAGGCTGGATAAAAAACATAATTGTTAGAATTTGGTACTTAGGATTAGGTAATTTGAGTATTCCTTGTGGGATCGACATCCAACTCTCACGAGTCCACTTTTACTACTTGTCTGCGATACGTGCACTTGCGTGTTAGGTATTTAGCTCCAACATATACCATGCTCAGCCAATATCTCTGGAAAATAAAGATTATTTTTTTCTTCTTCGGTTCCAGTGTGATCGTAACATGAAGGGGATAGTGATTAGGACACACCCGTTGAAGATGGTGAACCTTTATCGATGGGAATAATTCTTGGAATTCTGTATTTATAAGCGCCCTATTGATCCTTCGTAATATCCAGTTTGTGCCCTTTATATTATTGCACCATGTGAACTTTACAGTCATTAAAACTCGCATCATGCCATCCTACTTGACTTATAATGTTCTGAAAATCATGAAGACTGTGAATCTCAACAAATTTGCCGCCTTGTTTCTCATGTATGTTTGCAATCATTTTTAAGTCTCCTATCACTATCCAAGCATCATTTAGACACATCAAATCTGCTAGATGGCTCTATAACTCACACCGAATCCGTACATCAACTGGCATAGACAAATCCACTTACAAAAGGCGAATTATGCAAATACATAGTTTTAACTGTGATGCGTTGGCTGTGAATATCCATTAATTCCACTTGAAAAATCCCCTTTTCACAATAGCCATATGATGTATTCACGTCTTCACCATGTATGAAACACTGGAAGCCTAATCAAAATGCAATTCTTTTGATCTTTTTCTGAGCACATTTTCGCTCCAAAAAAATTAAAAACTTACATTTTGTTTGACAAATACGACTCTTCAAATGATTCACTGATTCTTTATTAGCAACCCCCGAATATTTCAAACTACACCTGACATATCAACAAAGAAGTAAGGTACTTGATTTCTTGGCGATCTTTCATGGTGATACGTGTTAGGTGGAACTTGTTTCTTGTTATAAGCGTGTTTTGTCTTCTTTACAATCATCTCACTATCAGATTTAGGTGAAGTATTGTTATCCTCGTCTTCTTGATCACCTTCAGGATCCGTAAGACTAAGATTCTGGTCTTCTTGATCACATTGCAAAGCACTATATTGATTTGCGAGAGGTATTAAGGATCCAGTTTGCTACGAAGAGTGTCCCTTCAATCCATCCTATACTTACTTGATCATCTTTTATCAAGCTTTTGTAGTTCTTCTATTTTTTCCTCATTGTTTTAAACATCAACCCCAGTACAATTATGTATAGTCATCACTCCATTATTCATATTGACCAGTAACATCACGGGTATTAATTAAGTCAAACCCTCCAAAGAGGGTTGAGTATCTGCCCCTTCTTGCTTTTGTGAAGATTCTTCTCCATCGTTCTTTGATCATGTTTCTGACGTGCAATGTTTCTTGTTGAGTAGAAACTGCAGCAGAAGTACCTTGGATTGGGCGACGTAGGAGTTTTGGAGCATAGCCCTTTTATTGTTTTTTTTTCCCAACTGTTATACCATTGCGTACATTATTATTTCTAAGTTTTTGGCAAGTGCTTTCAACATGGCCCAATAAGTCACAATGAGTGCAGAAGCCAAAATTTCTTTCATACTTAATACTCTGCCACCATCCTTTAATTTCTCATTCGACACACCAACAAATATTTCTCTTGCAATGGCTTAGAGACATCAATCTCAATGCAAACCCATGCAGACATTGAATGTGTTAGCCCTAGCATGCGGTCATCAACAAAGAGAACGTTTCCCAAGGCCGCACCAATCCGTTCTAGAGATGATTTATTTAAGTAAGGTAATGGAATTAAATACATAACACAAAATGAAGCAAAAATCTCAATAATGGCTACTTAAGAGATTAACTATATTCCTATGTTAATACCACTAAGGCTCTCCTACTGCAGTTTTAATTGTTAAACCGATCTTCGAATTCATGCATTCGACAATAACAAGTAAGCACATAAAGTGGCCACTTTCATGCACTTAATAAAACAAGTAGAAGAAGTAATCTGAAATTAAAATTTGCATAAAATCATAAAATTAGGTTCACACAATCCTACATATGGTCCAAATAAAATCCTAGAAATAAAAGCTTAGTTACTCACAGTCATTCTAAAAATCAAATAAACAAAGTTTATAAAGAAAGCAATAAAGACTATGCTTGAATCTTCGATTATCTTCGTCTTCGCTTGTAGTTATTTGTTATAAGATTGTGTAAAAGGACCATTATTTTCGTGCTTGGTGTTTCCCTTATATAGGGGTCAAAACTTGGCGTGGAAGCAAAATATTTCTTGTGCAGATAAAACTTCCTTACAGCGCATATCGCCAATTTGGACGATTGTCCGAAGTATAGTATAAAAACTAGAATGGCCGTCTCACTTAGCTTCCAGAGAACTACTATCCCTTTTCAGCAATTTGGACGGCCGTATGAGATTTATAGAAGAAATCCAGACGGCCGTCTGGGTTCTTTCTTGTATGTTGACTTGGCTCATTCCGATTTTGCTCCATTTTTTGACCGTTTTGATCTTCCCTCTGTCCGGTTCTTCAATTCGCACCTAACGCCCAACAAATCAAGATTTTAAATACCAAATGTAAAGAATATCTTCCCAAAAGTTATCTTAAAAGACATGTTTTGAGTGTAAAATATACACTCAACACCTAACACCATAATTTTGGCCCGGCAGAGACTCTGCAACAATCGGAATATAAGAGAAAGAGATGATTCATTGAAAAAATGTATAATAATTTTGTAATGTGTGTACTTGTAACACTATTAATGAATCTTACCCAGGTTAAGAGACTCCTAGTTAGAAGACATAGAAGAGGCGAAAGGCCTTATTCTAGTAGATAAGTGACATGGCAGATTGAGAGTCGAGCCCGTACCGTTGTTTGTAGGTTCTTGCTTACTGAGATTGGAGGCTAGGTGGCACATGAAGTATGTTGGCATAATAGGTAGGTGTTTCATTCACCCTCCTACAAAAGCATTACACGTGCGAAAGCATAAATCGGGTTCATCGGTGAAGCAGAGATATAGAAGCAGAGTCATCTTTATATATATATATATATATATATATATATATATATATATATATATATATATATATATATATATAATATATACATATATATATATATATACTACTATCTCTCTGTCTCTCTCTATCTCTATAT
>NW_012193374.1:733124-745757 GCF_000504015.1 Erythranthe guttata | reverse complement strand
ATTGATTTAACCTCGATAAAAATTTAATGTTGATATTCCAACTATATATAACAATGTTGCTATTATTTTGTTTTTTTTTTTTTTTTTTTGATGAATAATATACAAAATATGTAATAATAATCTTATATGTTGATTTTTTGAACAATCTATGCGCAATACTAGAACCTTAGCTTACACATTTATATAGAAACCTAATATTTCATATTTCGATTAAATTATTCTTTGACTGGTGAGAACTGAATCCCTGGGATGAATTTGGAGTTAGACAATATATTTTTCTAGCATACATTTTGATTCTAAATGAACACGGAAAATAAATCTAGACTTATTAATTGTTTTACATGCCATATTTTTTCCTTATTTATCCAAGAGATTCGCTCTTCGGATATTCTTTCCAAATATAATTCAACTTGTATGCCGCGCACCTTGATCGCACATGCCCTTCTCGCACTTCTCTCTGGTGATGAGTAGGTCGCCCTACCTACCATACTATGTGAACTACAAATGTATGAGCCCAGAGATCGCCCCATGCACATATTGCATCTAGCCCATTTCTTCTACGGATATTGTTGTGTCTTTGATACAAGAAATACTCGCCCAGTCACACACAACTCACTCTTCTATACGATTGGGCACATTTAAATGAGTTCGGCCATGTTTGCCGAACTAATCCCCATCAGGATGCAAAAATGCCTTTGCAAAAGAAAGTCATCAAATGTTCCTAGCAAATTTAATTATCAAATTCTCCTCCCACAAGATGAAATGTGTGATTTAAAAATTCAACTATCCAAATGGTTTAAATTGATGATGAATTTTGTTATTGTGGTTGGATTAGATTAGTTAAGTTGAAGTACTATACAATATTGTAGCAAACATCAAATTAGTTTTAACTGATGACTCATTTTGATATTTTTGAAGTTCTCTGGCCCCATTAATCCAAAAGCATGCCAACTAAACACAGTTAACAAACTAATCTACTCCCACACCTTTTTCATTTGTGGGAGGGAATTTCTTTAAACTTTCAAGAAAGCTCATAAGAGAAAAAATGAGAATGTTTATGATTGTTGCAATGTATTTTAATTCGTAGAGTTCATAGTGTGGTCAAAAGAAACATTAGCCCTTTTTTTTTTGCATTATAGGGAAACATTAGCTGGTTTTTTATACTTGAAAGGAACTATAGTGTTAAAGCAAAATATATAATGCAGAGTCAATCATTCACAAGAATTTAATCATGAGAGATAGACCCCCCTCATAAAATTCCCTCCATTTTGCGGAATCTTGATCCCGAATATGAGCAAAAAAAGGGAATTTTGAGCTTGGAAAAAAGTTTTCAAGCACTTAGTTACAAAAACAAAAGATAACTGGATCCCACCCTTGTCCCTCCATTACACAAAAGGCTAAGCAAAAAAAAAAAAAAAAAAACGAACATTTAATTTAGGCATCGTTCCAATTAGCAAAAACCGGCAAGTGAGCCTTATTAGTGAGTAGAACCGGCTTTAGCTTATCGCTTGAAATCCAAGAAGTGTATTTATCAGGGCTACCTTCTCTTGAGCTGCTCAAGCTTGTAACCAACGAGGATGCATTCGACAAATTCGGCGCCCCCATTGCGTTATTCTTCGTTTGGCTCGAACCCATACCGATCATCAAATCATGCAGGCCCCCCGAGAAAGGATTATTAGTATTATTATTAATATTCTGATGATAGTTTTCAATTATGCCATGTGGCACCATTTTCCAATCACAAGACGAACTTCCACTTCCGACGTCGTTGTTGTTTTCGTCCACTTGATGGACTATTGTGGGGTCCGCCTCTTTTATCCGTCTCGCCACGTCAGCGGTGGGCAGAGTGTTGCTTGACATGATTTTGTCGACGTGGTATCTTGATATGTCGAAGTTTGTGACGGCATTTGCACCGCGGAATTTGATTGCTGCTATGTCGTAGGCTTCGGCTGCTTCTTCCTGTGTGCCTGAATTAAATTAAATTAAATTAAATTAATTAATTAGTAAGTAATATTATTCAAGAATGTTGTGTGACAAAAGACCTTTTTTTTTAGTTCTCTTTTATCGTTTTGTCTCATGGAAATACAGCTTTAAAAAAAAGTTGTGAATCCCCACTCAAGTTATAGCTACGTACAGTCAAAGTTGATGGAAGATCAGCCTTACCAAAAGCACCACTACAAGACCAATTATTTTTATTTTATTTATTTTATTTTATTTTTTATAACCTAGAATCTAATCTTTATTAGGAATAACATGCTGAAATTAGAGTGGATATTCAGAAAAAAAAAAAAAAAAAAAAACCGAAAACCGGACAAAAACTCGATTTGATGATTTAATATACTTACTGAAAGTTCCGAGGTAGAGATCTTTGTTGCCTGCAACACGACCGATCCGAGCTTGCCATCTTCCGTGCTGATGATGCCTGTAATAATTAACACGAAAATAAAATAAAAACATAAAAAACCCAATTGTTTAGTAACATTTTTTTGAATTGTTATATATAAAGATCATTAAAAAATTCGAAGAAAAATGACCTTGTAACACCTCTGTATATGGAAGCGCCTCTAGAAAATCCACTGCTTTTCCTGAAATTGATCTTACCTTATGTGAGTGTAATAATCAAGCACCGACGATAACTAATGCTACTTGATTACGATGCAACTAAGCAATAATCGAGCTTATAATGATTAACGACTAAGTGATCGATAAAATATGTTTTCGCACCTTCTCAAATGAGCGACGTGTTCTTGTCGGCTCATGTTCTTCATTTCCTCGAGTTCTTGATGGTAGCTTTCCAACTGCAAAAAAAACAGCAAACAATATATATATCATCACCTACAAATTAATTAAACACGATATATAAGAGGTAATTAAATTAAAAGAATGGGAAATAAAAAAAAATACCGGAAAATTAATATGAGTAGAAGGGCCCCAATACTTGAGAGCAGCAAGATCATATGCTCTTGCAGCTTTCTCTTCCATATCATACCCTCCTGTAATTAGATATGCTTGTCATTTGTAAATTATAACAAATTAAATTAATTTTTTTTTTTATATGTTCTTGTAATAATGAGAAGTAAAAAATTCTTACCAAGATAGACTGAAGATTCACATGGTTTTGATGGGAACAGCATATCCAGACAAGAAGACAAACAATAATAATAATACATTCATTAAAATTCAAAAAAAAAAAAAAAAAAAAATTAATTAGTGTTGTAATTTTGTTGAGTAAAATATAAAATTAATGAATTAATTAACCTTGTCTCCCTTTTCTAGTCTGCCCCTCTTTCTTGCAACTGTTATCCCACAGGTGAGCTTCATACCTACCAGTCCACCTGTGTCTGTTTGTGCACATATTCAAAATATTTATTTAAATATATAAATAAAAAAATAAAATATTGAAACTTAATTGTAGAATTAAAATTGAAAATTTAAGTAATAGAAAAAAAAAAATCAGACCTTGTGACACCTCTAAACTGAGAAGTTCTTTGGCCAAAAGTGTCGATAGATTTCCTGTGATGAACAGTTTGCTTCTGCGCCATTAATTTCTCAGAAGACCCTCTCTTTTTATTAATAATATTATTTTGTTGGACAATGGACACACAGTGGGTGGTGTCAGCAGTGAGGTTTACACAGCTGCTGCTGCTTGTCTGTGAGCCAGGACTCATCGACAATGTTAAACTATGTAAATCGCCACCACACCCTGCTCCCATTGTTGTTGCTGTTCCTCTATTTTCCGACACCGCCGTATTATTATTATTATAATGAACCAGCTGGTGGTTGTGGTGGTGTTGAAATGCATGGTGGTGGTCGTGATTATCATAAACCCACGTTTTAAAACATGGGATTTCATTACCGTTGTCGTTGGGCATTATCATTGCAGTTGGTGGTTCGTCGTTGGTTGTTTGGTAAACGACGTCGTTGTTGTTGTTGTTGTTGTTGTTGTTGTTGTAGTTGAGGTCAGAAGAAGAATAATAATAGTGCTGCTGTCTGAAGGAATCTTGGTTATGGTTATTATTATAAACCCTTGGATTTGGATGGATGATTCCGTACGGATGAGTCGCCATTGTTGTACCACCCAAGAAATCTTCCAGCTTCGGTGACGACGAACAGCTTCCTCCCATCCTCACACCTTCATCAAAATAAAAATTTATTTAAAAAAATCAAAAACACACACACACACACACATAGAGAGAGAGAGAGAGAGAGATATGTACCTTGAGGAGAATGAGATGTGGAGAGGGGGGCGTCGATAATGCAGAGAGAGCCGTCTGATTTGAGAGGCATTACGACAGAGAGAGGAGAGAGAAAGTGAGCAGTACTAGTTTGGGCGGCGCCGCCGCCATTAAAATGAATGTGTTGTGAAGAGGAGGAGGAGGAGGAGTTATAGAAAGTAGTAGAAGTGGTGTTGGACTCCATTTTCAAGTGTGGTGAGAGAGAAAATCCCAACCAGTTACTTATATCATCATCACCACCACCGCCGCCATTATTATTATTATTATTATTATTAATACTGCTGCTGCTTCCAATTCCATCGTTGTTGCTGTTCATCATGGCCGCCGACTTCATTTCACAATTCATTTATTTATTAAAATTTGTTTTCTTCTTTGAATTTCCTGATCCTCAAGAGCAACTCAATCATTGGCAGAAATTAAAAAAAAAAAATAGTAATCATTTCATGAGAGAACTAGCTAGAGATATACTTACTTATAAACAAGAACAAACAACTACTACTCTCTCTCTCTCTCTCTCTCTCTCTCTCTCTTATGCAAAGAATGTCATCTCTCTCTCTCTCTCTAACACACAGTATATAGTATATACTGGTCCCTTGAAACAAAAACAAAAGGAATGAATTCCAGCAAAGTAAAGATATATGCTGGGAAATGGGTAGCATTTCGCTTCCTGCATTCCATGGGGATCTGTGTACGCATTATTTATATACACACACCTCTCTCTCTATCTCTCTCTCTCTCTCTCTCTCTCTCTCTCTGTGTGTGTGTGTGTGATTAAAAGCAAGAATATGACTTTTGCTTTACTTTTTTTTACTGCTAATTAAACCCAACTTTGCTATACAAACCCTACTTATATTAATAATAACAATATAAAGACAAATTAATCCCACTTCTTGTGTTAAATTATTGTTTGCCAAACATAACCTTTCCTGCATTTATCATAATATATAGGTCGTTTAATTAATTAATACCCTCAAAAAACTATTTGTAAATATTCTTTGACTCCCCCACTTTTCTCTCAGCCGCAAGGATACGAAGCTGCATTTTTTAAGGTTAGTGTCGGCATTGATATTTTATTTATTAATCTGTTAATATAAATTAAATGTTCCTCTAGACTTTTGTTTATTTTATTGGTAATAATAATCATTAGAATATGTTAAATCTTATCTCAACTTTATAGCTTAATTTCTGAAATGTACAAGTTTGGCACCTTGGCCCATCAGAAATAATTTTTGGCACTTTACACCCTCGAGACATGTTTAATCGTTCAAATTGCACCCTATTTTATTATTTTATGTCCTGAAAATACATTAGCACTTTGCACCTCGAAGAAAAAATCTATTTTTTTAGATGAAGAAAAAATCTATTGAATAGACAAAAATGACTATGTTTCCAAGTCAAAACACATAATTTAATTTGTAGCCTTTTGAATTTATTTTATAATCCAAATTCAATTAACTGGGATGAACGTCGAAGGAGAAAGTTATGTTTGAAATAGTTCCAATTTGAATCTAAGAGAAAACTCAAACTATCAAAGTTGTATGCCGATGTTTATTTATTCATGTGTAATTATGGGTGACACCATCCATTTTAGTTGATTCAATAAGTTGAGTATGCTAAATATTTTTAACTCTTTTTTTATTAAGGCTTGAGAGTTTGGGGTATAATTTTTTAACTGAAATGCTATTTATAGAACAACTTTTACCGGCTTGCAGTGCGACTTTATTTCATTTGTAACTTTTCTTCAAAAATTCAAAATCCTCTCAAACCCTATTCAAGGTCCTTCGAGTTCTTGCAGATTAAACGAGCAATTCAACAACGATTTAAGGTAAAATTCGAACTCGAAATCGTTAACCCAATGTTTTATAGTAGTATATTAACAAATTTCGTCGAAAACCTATACGTTTTCAGTATTTTGAAAACATTCGAAACTTTTCGGAAAAAAAATTCGTTTCGTGTAAGAACTCACGAAATTAAGGGGCTAATTTCGTGATTTTTTCCACGAAATTAGCTTAATAGTTTGTTTTTCTTACGTTTCGTGCACAATTATACGAAACGAAAGCTAACATTGCGAGAGATTTCGGAATGTAAGCTTTTGTTTCGTATAATTGTGCACGAAACGTATGTGTTTTGGCAGTTTTACTGTTATTTCGTGGAAAAACACACAAAATTAGTGCTTGTATTTCGTGTGTTCTTACACGAAATGTAAGCATTAATTTCGTGTGTTTTTCCACGAAATAGCTGCATTCAGTTTTTTTTTTTTTTAAGATTTGTTTTATTTATTATTATTATTTAGACTGACGTTAATAGTGTTTTATTTAACAGATGGCAGGCAAAGGGAAATCAAAGGCAATTATGCGAGCAGTTCGTGAAGAGGCTGAACATCAAGAGCGCGAGCGCATGACTATGTCTACACGACGTAGGCGAGAGGCTGAGAGAGCTGGTGAAGCCAGATCATCTGTTCCACATCCCGATGTTGGGTCTTCTTGTGCTATGGAGGAGGAGGAGGAAGAGGAGGATGTTGTGGACCCCGTTCACGAGACTGAGGTTGTAGCTCGTGGAGGTCGTGGAGGCCGAGGACGGGGCCGTGGAGGTCGTGGTGGTCGAGCTCATACTCGAGTCAATCCGGATGTGCTAGATGGTCCATTTCCCGGTGGCCCGCGGGATCCGTCTTTGATACCGAGTTTCAAGTCGCACGTACCGGCATATATTTGGAGGGGAGAAGTAAGTTAATTACTTGTTTTAATTTTAATATTATAATTTTTGTATCTTATATTAAAATACTTTTATAGTTGATTAATTAATATGTTTTCTAAATAAATGATTGCAGGAACGTCCGGTTGGACGAGTGGAGTCCCGTATCAACTCCCTGAACCAATTCAACTACGAGAAGATAGCAGCTGCCCTAGAAGACATAGATGTATCCGTAGACAAGCATTTGTAAATTTATATTTTAATAAATTTATTTTGTAGATAGCAGTCCCGTATCAACTCCCTGTACTTATTTTGTTCATCATTTTAATATATTTTAATAAATTTTAATATATTTTGTAAATTTTAATATATTTTAATAAATTTTAATATCTTTAAATAAAATATTGCAGTGCTGGATATACGAGTATTTCCCGAGATTCCAGCCGCCGGAGGAGAGCGAGCGCTACCGCGAGTTTCAGCCTCGATGCAAGAGGTGGAACGCACCGCCAAAAGCGGGCACGCTCGAGCATATTCGAGGTTTACTTGACAATATGACAGCGGATGATGTAAGTCTTTTATATTTATGTATTTATATTTTTTTAAATATGAATTTTTCGGTTTATGTTTGTAGTTTGTTTAAATATGATTTTTTTGATTTATGTATTTATATTGTTTTCTATTTAGGTCGAGTGGCTACCGTATGGTCGGGATATATACGAGAGTATCCCTCGTACGTTGTATCATGGCACGATCCAGTACAAGTGGGTCGTAGAGCCCGTATATGCCTGATCGTTGCGTCCGACAGTTCGGGTGGGTTCAGGATATTCCGCGCGGATTGATTCCATCGATGGAGCCATGTTCACGCGGTCTCAAATGAGGTACATCGTACAAAGTCAACTACCCATTTTCGGGTGGGATGTGGGACATGGTCCAGGCTCATTCCATTCGTGCCAACGCATACAAGACGGCACGACAACGGGGGGAAGTCGACGAGCACTACATGGAGTGGTACACCAATCGGACTCATCTGAAGATCAACAACCCCGACGTAGGCCCGGCTCCAGTGCATCGAGTAAATGTGAGGTCACCAGATCAGCCGGCTTATTACCAGATAGTACGTGCATTGTACCCGATCACCAGGAGCACTGGACAGGATTGGATGCAGCAGTTTGCCGATCTACGTGCCGATCTTTGAGATATTATGCAGCCCGCCGCCCGATATATTGGCATCGACCATGGCAACGACAACGACGACGACGACGATCATGAGGTGCAGCCGCCGAGGAGAGCGAGGCGGTAGTTTATCGGTTTTTTTTTGCCAATTATATATTTTTATGAACTATTTAATTTTAAAGTTTATTTTTATTATTATTAGGACTATGCATTTTTATTATTGTTATGACTTATTTAATTTAATAATTTATTTTTATTTTTATTAGGAACTAATTATTTTACTAATCTTATTTATTATTATTACGAACTATTTAATTTACTAGTTTGTTGTTTTGTATATTAATTTACTAGTTTTATGATTTGAATTTAGAAACTACGTACAACTGAAGCAATTAAAGTATACATTTAAACAACCTTACAAACAACCTTACAAATTTAATCATTCCAAAAACATAGGTTAAACATATAAAATGCAAAACACAACGCTACAAATTTAAATATTCCAAAACATAAATTAAACATTTAAATGCAAAATTAAAACAAATACAAATTTAAACATAAGTTAAACTTTCAAATATCCGGCAGATGGTTATGATTACCATTACTCACATTCAATCGCCATAATCCATCCTCCGTTGATTTTTTGCCAATTAACCTGAACGGACAAGAATGTTTCTTCAATAGTATGTGTCGTCCAGATTGATATCTTGCACACGTTAAAACATGATATTTTTCTGATTTACAATGATTAATCAGTCGATGATTATGACTAATTGCTGTGTCTTTTGCCCACATAATTAACGCTTCTCTACTATCACACACAATACCACGTTCAAAGAAGTGACTAAAATCGTGAGATTGTTCTCTTAGTTCCTGCATAAATATTTAAAATTAAAAGACAATATTTAAGGGATTTCGTAGAAAAACATACGAAATGTAAACTACAATTTCGTGTAAAAACACACGAAATAAGAGCTTCCATTTCGTAGATTTTACTACGAAATGTAAGCTTTAATTTCGTATGCTTGTCTACGAAACAAACAACAAACGATTTTAAGACATATTTCGTATAGTATTACACGAAATGAGAGCATATATTTCGTGTGTTATAACACGAAATGTCTAAAAACGTTAGAAATGAACAAAAAACGTGTATTTTCACCTCAAAATCGAAGCCGTTGTCATCCATGTCAATAATACTTGTGCTCTAACTGATATTGATCGAAAAATTACTCAAATTGAAAAATTTCAAGAATTAAAGGTTGAGAGTGTTTGAGAGGAGATTTGGATAAGATTTGGAAAAGAAAAAAAAGATTAATTATTTTGCACTGCGAGTGGTAAAAACCGCACTGATAATAGCAAACCCCATTTTTTAAACATACAAATAAGGTAAATTTTGAATTGTATGGATAAATGATAAGCCATCATTTCAGGGATGGCAACAGAGCGGCTATCTACGATAATACTATCTATAATCAGTATTATTTAATATATCTGAAATGTTAAATGTTGTTTCAATTCTACTAATACTGTTTTGACTTAGAACGTGATTTTGACTCTTTTCTAGTTTGAATTTGGCAAAATTCAAAAGACAAATATCGTATTCCTTTGAGTTAGCTTTCCTATCCAACTTGAATCGGGTGAATTGGATGTCGGGTGATAAAGTTACACATGAATGAGTTACATTTTAAATTTACACAATTCAAAACATCAAAGTTGTGGGCAATGTTCATTGGTTCATGTATAACTTT
Organism: Erythranthe guttata; assembly: GCF_000504015.1. Next base: position 735,907 of record NW_012193374.1, on the reverse strand, counting down.
CTCAACCGACATCCAATCCTGGCGATTCAAGTTAGATTAGAAAGCTAACTCAAAGAACTACAAATTCCATGTTCTGAATTTTGCTCAATTCAAACTCAAAAATGGTCAAAATTATATTTGAAGTCAAAACAACATTATTAAAACTGAAACGACATTTATCACATCCCTATATATATTTCAAACCAGAACTATGTCAAGTTCATTTAAAAAGATGATCAAAATGCCAGAACCATTACTCACTAATATCCGTATACCCACGGTTATCCATTTATCATTTAAATTATGGTAATAGAAAATAGCATGGGCCCTATCACAAAAAATAAAACATTTAAGTAAATTATACGCAAAAAAAAAAAAAAAAGATTTAATTTGAATTTCACATGAATTATGGTATGATTCTGGTTTTGTGATTTGCAATCGGAGTTCGTATGACAAAATTATAATAAAAAAAAATTACTATTTTTTTGTTACAATGATTTTATTTGAATTCACAAATTACAACTTGAATGATGTAGGTCTATTTGTAAGCCTTTCATCTAAAATTTGAATATATGGCTCCAGTCAGAAAAATAAAATACGAAATTTGTGGTGAAATCTGATTGTTGATGACAGTGAAATTAAGATTGTAAGATTCAACGCGATTGATTTTTATACTGATCCAAATAAAATCTTAGCAAACATAACACATGGAAATTGTAGAACTCGTCATCGTATATTGAATGAGACTTGAATAATTAATGTAATAGAAGTTCATTTTCAAAAGTTATGATCAAAATAAAACAGGTAGCTAAGAATACGTAATTTTATTGTCGGTTTGCAAAATACGATTCAGACGATAAGATTCAATGCAATTTTTTACCATGATTTCTCAGTAATTACAAAACATAAAAGTTGTACAACGTGCGATTAATTTCTAATGCAACTTGAATAAGTACAATTACAATCTGCAGAATTTATGATTAAAATAAATCATGTGGTAAGAATACGTACTCTTATTGTTGTCAACAGTAAGATTAAGACAATAAATTCAATACATTGTATTACCATGATCAAAATACAATATTAGAAAACACTAACCATAAAAGTTGTAGAGTTTGTCACTGTGTTTCTAGTGCAAATTAGTGCAATTGGAGTTTGTATGCTAATGTTATGATCGCATTAAAATATGCAGTAAAAATATATAATCTTATTGTCAGTTCAACTGTAAGTTAAATCCACAGTAAGAATATGCAATTACTTTCAGTATAAACAAATAATTGATTAAAAAAATAGGGCACATTACAAATAAGCACATAGGATACTTATTCATAAAAAGGTCCAATAAAAAAAATCTTTTAAAAAAAAAATCCACACATTGTCTAGAGGTGTGTAAAAGATTAAAATAGCCCATCACATTTTAATATGCTCCAATTTCATCATTTAATTTAATTTAACCTCAATTTGACCCTAAATTTCAAATTATTCAATTTTGACCCAAAACTCAATTTTGAGTACAATTTCGCCCGTCGCCGCTGTTGACCGCCGGTCTCCGGCGTTAACTTTTTTTTTTTTTTTTTTTTTTGGTTTGACATATTTGCCCCGTTTAAACAACAATGTTGTTATGGTTGACAGTCATATTAACTATATTACTGTTAAACACTTTTACTATACTACAGATTAACACAATAATATTGTTATATTAATCTGTAGCACAGTAATATTAACTCAACAAAAGTCATTATTATTGTGTAATAGAGTAATATTAATATGTTGACCGTTCAACAAAGGTAAACATAATAAAAAGCCAAAAAAATTAATATTGATGGTGGTTGACAGTAATATTACTGTTATCCATAGTAACATTGCTGTAACAAACAGTAATATTACCGTCAACCACAGTAATATTATTGTGATTACAAAAATATTACAATAGTAGACAGTAATATTATTACGTTAATCTGTCAACAACTCAAACAACAAAAAATCCAAAAAAATAATATTGATGTGGTTGACAGTAAAATTATTGTGTATACAGTTATTTTACCGTCAATGAAAGTAATATAATTACTTTGACTTGTCAACAAATCAAACCAAAAAAATAATAATATTATCACTGACTGTAATTGACGACGGTACTATCAACGACATTACAATTACTGTCAACGACAGTACAATTACTGTTAGCACTGGCGGAACTTTTATGGAACAGGGGGGTTATAGTTCCCCAGGAAAAAAAATATTTACTACTATTATATATATATATATATATATATATATATATATATATATATATATATATATATATATATATACTTATAGATATTTGATGGATATATACACAAATAATTAGTCATTGGTTGGTATATTAACTTTTATCTATTATTATATATTAATGTTTTATTTACAAATATTTATATATGGCCCACATTAAAAAATAAATTATTATTTCCACCTTTTAAATTTAACTTTCTATTATAAATAATTGTATAAAATATTTTTCGCAATGTCAATCCTAATCTCTATTAAAACTTACGATAAAAAAATAATATAACATAAACAAGAAAGTATTTTTTTTTCTTTCTTCTCAATGTTTAAAATTTTCAATCTATCGAATTTCTATGTATTTCAAGATTTTGATTATTTTAAAACACTTTTACTTATTCAACTAAATGTATCCTATATTACAATTTATTTTATATAAGTTTATGAATATTGTTTTGACTATATATATATATATATATATATATATATATACAGTATTGGTACCAGGCTCATTATCTACAATTTTTTCTTTATTTTTTTTT
>NW_012193374.1:699990-717297 GCF_000504015.1 Erythranthe guttata | reverse complement strand
ATCTTATCTTAGATCTGATTTCTTTCTATGTTGTTTGATGTCGTTGCAGTCAGTTGGGAATCTGCATTCCGATGTCGCTGTATAATTTAATGCTACATCCGTTTCATATTTTATTCAAATTCACTTACTTTGTCGCTATTGAAGGGGATTATTTGATGGGTAAATAGCACTTAGCCCCCCTGTGGTTTTCACGTTGTGCACTTTACCCCCCTCTGATATCAATTTGGTCATTTTACCCCCTTGTGGTTGACAAGTTGTAGCGGCCGTCAGATATACCGTTAAAGTTAACAGAAAATGTTAAATATCAGAACTACCCCATTATTTTCCTACTATTTGCAGGTTATATTTCTTTTTATAAATAAATAAAAATTCAATTGCATTAAATTAGAAATAACACCAATTCATAGGACTAAATTGCAATTATCAGAATTGCTTCTTCTCATCGCCTTGAAATCCCCTTGAACTGTTCCAAACCCCTTCAAAAAAAAAAAATCCAGGAAAACTCAGAAAATTATATCCAAAAAACAATGTTCGAGTTTTTTTGTCTTCTCGGGCAAACATCTCAGATTCCTAGGGTTTCGATTCTTCTTTGAAGTCCTCAATTTTGTGATAAATATTGATAATTCTATGTTACGTATGATTACATTGAGAGAATTTGGTTGGGGGTTCGATATTTTACGGTTTCATAAATATAAGTATTTTGTATTATTGTAGATACAGAGAATATATTAGATTTGAGAATCTTGAATCGGGGCATTGAGTTGGGTGATGGAGGGGGTACGTAAATGGGAAGCAGGAACCCCAGGCAGATTATGGCCTCCGAAATTTTCCAGAAAGAAACGTGAGTTTTTTTTAATCGGCGGCGGGTCGATCAAAATCCTCATCATCCAGATTTTCCATTTTCTTACATCCGTTTCTTTTTCTCTATTTTTACTTTTTTTTCGTAGTATCTTTTATTAGGTTGTATAAATCAATCAGCCATTATTTAAACCTTATTTTGTACTAATTTTTTAGGGATTTTTTTTCTAATTTTTAAATTGAATTCTGATATATATATATATATATATATATATATATATATATATATATATATATATATATATATATATATATATATATATATATATATAAAAAAATATATATATATATAGATATATATATATATATATATATATCTATATATATATATATATATATATAATTTTATTTTTTAGCATCAGTTGTAAATTTGTTTTCATCCCATAGCATAGCAGATGATGATTATTAGTTGTAAAAGAGTTCCTATATGTATTTAATTAATTTAAAATTCAAAAAATTATGTAGTATAGAATTTTAAAAAATCTATTTTGTTTTTTTAATTAAAAGAAAAATGAGAGATTGGTGTAGGGGTTTTTATTGAAGGAAAAGGGGCAATATGGATATTATCACGAATTTTAGCTTGCAAAACCTTCAACCACTTCAATTTTGGGCGAGTGAGATGCACTTGCCATTAACTTTAACGGATTATTAGACGGCCGCTACAAACTGACAACCACAGGGGGGTTAAGTGCTTAAATTGATATCAGAGGGGGGTAAAGTGCACAACGTGGAAACCACAGGGGGGTTAAGTGCTATTTACCCTTATTTGATTAAATAATTATATTCTACGAAGATGGTTGGTGCCTTGTTGTCCTCTTGAGATGCCGGTGGTACTTTTTCTTATTTGCTAAGTTCATACACATGCAAAAATTGATATAATTATTTGTCTATAGTGAGTTTTACGCTTATCTCAATATTTTTTTTTCTCCTACAAGTTTTCTTATAATATAAATTTCTATTAAATTGTATTTTTTTTTCTGCACTTGACAGTTCGAAAGTTTGATTACAACATTCCCTCTACCTGAAGTTTGTGGTTCCCCTTTCCTCTTGGTGTTTAAAAATCGAGTGTTAATTTTTCCTTCCTTTTTTTGTATGATGTGTTCAATTTTTTCTTTTTCCCAGTCAAGTCGCCCCGCGAATGCAATCTCGAATTGCTGAGAACGCAATAATATGCACACAAGTATTAAATTGCTGGACAATTTGAACATAAATACTAGTAGTATAGCCAAGTGACAAAAGAGAGGTAAAAAGGGAAAAAGAAAGCAACCTGAGTCATGTTGTGTAGAAGTAAATCCAAACATTCGGCTTTCCTCATCTGCCCATAGAACTCCACGTCTCGCGAGAATGCAACCGCCTGACAAGCAGCTATGGCGTTCTCCGCGTTCTGACAGAGGTGAAGGGCAAAGTTCGGGAGTGGATGGGGCCACACCGGCACCATGGCTTGCTCCACTCATTTCCTTTTGGCGGCATGACCCGCCACGGTGGTATGGTCAGTCGAGATCGCTGGACACGAAGAATTCGGTTTGGGCACCGGAGGCGGATGTGGGGCAGGGGTAGATCCAGGTTCACAAAGCCGCACTCCACCTTGGGGACATACGACATAAATGGTATTTTATTAATTTCATGTCTAGTAGTAGTAAAGACCTCTTTGATAACTAAATGAGGCCGATGTAGTTTTGATAGATGGTTATGGTAATGTCCACGTTATGTTATCACATGGCACAACTTTTGCCATTGAAGTAGATCTTTTTCCTCCACGTTCTAGTAGAACGTTGTTGAACTTTAAAAAATATTTGAGCTAATGATTATTATGTTGGAACCATTGAAGAAAAGAAATCGAATATATGTGCATCACCTCTAACATGTACGACCAGAAGCGTAGATTGGGTAAGTTAGAGGAATTTTCGTCACAGTTATGTAGAACCACAATTTGAATGCCAGAAGCAGAAATTGTCGATTGCTCGAAATCAAGTAATTTGATTATATGTCAGCATATGCACACACATGTAATGATTCAATTCCTTTATTGGAGGTAATCCAAGAAGATACTTTGGACTATGTATCACAATCTATAACTTAAATTTAGAACCTTAGGCAGGCGATCTCTTACCCGCTCAAATTGCGGACTGTCAATTTGATGAGACTGTCTTCCCGCCGTTAGGGGGAGGAAAGAACGTCCACACTAATGTTCCTGAAGAACGGCGTGAAGTCGTGTGGGACGATCCCATCGTGTCTCATCAAGATCCCCTACGTCAGAGAATTGACATATATATTAATAGATCATCCACACTAACATTACTAAAGAACGACGTGAAGTCGTGTGGGACGACTAATAAATCTGCAAAGAATGTCAACACTAATGTTCCTGAAGAACAGCGTGAAGTCGTGATGAATAATGCTAGACTCATTCTCTGGTTTGAAGAAGTGACAAGATCTCAAATAAGTTTGCAAGGATAGATGTCCTAGAAAGATAAAATATGGGTAGGCCATCAATCCCTGCTAACCAATCTTGCATCCCTGCCCAGAAGAGGGGGAGAGCATTGGGATCAAAGGATTCTCATCTCCGGAAAAGAATGAATGCCCAACAATCAAATCGGGTTAGCACTAGTACCAATGGGTCCCACCTGATCCATCTCATAAAATAATTCCAGAATATGGATTCGTCCGGAAGACGAAGTCGGGGGCGCCTTGATATTAATATCCATTCCCGAGAATAGAAAAATCTCGGTTAGTTATTCATGCATGAATGAGATATGGTATCGGTTTGAAATGATCATCGATGACATATTTACTTACTAAGTAGCTACATATATTTTTATCGAGTTATGATATAAAACCTCGATTAATTGATAAGTGTAAACAAAGGGATAATGGGCCGGAATAAGATAAAGCAGTCCGAGTTGAATTTGATTCCTTGATAATATGAAGAGTGCAGAGACCAGAGACCAGTAGTTCCTACACCTCCTTGAATTTCATCCATGGGATTAAGGGTGAAAGTCGGATGGATCGGATCGGAGTTAGCCTTTTCGGAAAATTTCCAAAAAAAATCGGAAATACAAAATTAATTCCAATTCCAATTCCAAAATTTCGGAATCTAAAAAATCATTCCAATTCCAAAAGGCGCGGAAATTTCGGAATTTCGGAAAATAAACGGACATCACATAAGCTTTAAAATTTCAAAACTTAGCCGAAATATTCATAAGTTTTCAAAAATAAAAACATCCACGTCGATAAAAGTAAACCTAATAACTACTAAATTTCAGTTAAAAAAATAAATAAATAAATAAACACAACATAGTATCCAATAAAACTTCTAACAACAATTCATTATGTCAAAATCCTAAAACAAAACTTATATGTGTATATTTTGGAAAAATAAGTATTATAATATATATTATTTACAGGTGTATTTTACGGGAAAAAAAATCGGATTTTTCGAAATTAATTTGGATCAAAAATCGAAAATTCCAAATTTATTTTATATAATTTCAATTCCAATCCAAACAAAAATGAAAAAATCGAAAATCGGAATTTCGGAAGTCGGAATGGAAAAAGTTGTTCCAAAGTCGAAACTTTTCGGATCGGAACCGGCGGAAATTGGAGATTCCGTTCCAACTTGCACCCCTACATGGGATTAAAGTGAGTAATCACAAATAAAATAAAACTGAGATTGGGAACTGGAAGACTCATCTCATACCTCAAGGAATGAAATGAGATTGGGAACCAGAAGACTCATCCCATAGATCAAACGAGATTGGGAGCTAAGAGACTCATCGCATAGCTCATTTAATGAAATGAGATTGGTAACCAAAAGATTCATCTCGTAGTTAAATAGAGATTGTGAACCAGAAGACTCATCTCATAGCTCGAACGAGATTGGAAGCCAGAAGACTCATATTATAGTACAACGATGGGAGCTCGAAAACTCATCTCATAGTTCAAGGATTTCCCCATCAACCTGAGATTGACTTTAAAGAGGTATACTCTCTCATGATGAATGCAATTAAATATGTGGTCGCAAAGTATCTTATAGGGATCTAGATACAAATATTTTTATGAAAGTCCCTGAATGACTATATTTTCCCTAGACAATTAGTTCCAGACCACAAAACATGAATTCAATTGAGCTGAGACGTTCACTTAAATTATGGCTTGAAAAATTCCGGAAGACGTGTAAGTGAATAATTGCTCCAAAAGAGAACATATGAACACTAATTTTTTTTGATTGTTCATATTACTACAATTTATGTTAAGGACATGAACTTGATTTGGATTCCTGAAGAAGTCAAGTAAGAAAAACTCAATTGTTGAAAATTTGAGTTCAAGATCAAAGATCTAAATGAGACTAATTTGTTGTCTCTACCGACTTAAAATTTATCATGTCAATTAGATTTTTGTACATCAATCGAATTACATACAGAAGGGGTATGGATAAAGAGAAATTATAGAGTAACACCTATGGAGTTCGTTAGTGAAATATGTCCAATAATTCATTTCGTCCCATGGAGGACGAGGAAGTGTTAGCACCAGAAGTGCCATATGTAAATGCAAGATATGCATTATTATACTTAGCTCAATGTACTCGATATGATTTAGCGTTTTCGGTAAATTTATTCGGTAGACTTGGCTCACCTTACCGACACGTCGTATGCATCACTAGATGATGTGAATCTTGTGGTTTATATTGGCATTGACCAGAAGTCATATCCACAAAAAGCTCTTTCTCAATCTGTGGTTTAGTATTGGGAAAATAGTTATGTCTTCGAGTTCTGTAAAGAGTACATTAGTTGTCACTAGGTCAAATCATGCATAATGTTTGCTTCACGAGATAGTGAGTGAATGCACATGGCCTAAAGCCATGATTAGGCATGTTCGAAATTCATGTGAATTGACTAAAATAGAAGATCCTACAGAATTGAATTTAACTGTAATACAATATGCATTGAGCAAATGTAGATGGGCTTCGTTAGATGTGACAACTCCAAGTACATAGCTTTGAAGTTTTCTTCAATTAGCAACAAGAATAGCTTAAACAAATAATGATCCCACAGATCAAAATTCGAGATAATTACTCCAAATTTAGACTAAGTTTTGCCTAAAGTAAACTTTTGAAAACATGTTAAGGTTATCCGGGCTCACTCCATTGTACATATCAGGGGGAGTTAACTTGAGGGGAGTACGGTGTAGGTACCCAGTATCCAGAAGATACACGGGTTCCATGTTGTATTTTGTTTTCCTTCGTGCGAGGTTTATTTTTCTCACGAGGTTTTCGTTACTCGCCAAGGTTTTAACGAGGCACCACATGCTAATTGGAAATATTGTGTGTTGTACTCTTTTTCCTAACCGAGGTTGTTTTTTCCCACTAGGTTTTTATTACTCGTAACGTTTTAACGAGGCAACATGAAAAGCAAAGTAGTGTTTTGATAGGAACCCTGATACGCATAAAACCTACGTATAAATAAAAGCAAGTGTACAGTATCGCGTTTTGTAGAATAGAGAATTCCAGATATCGATCCACAAAGAATTGAGTTCCTAAATTTACCAAGTACCGTAATTATACCATCCTAAACTCTATCTAGACAGACGAAAGAATGGGAGAAATGAAGCTAAATAGAAACAATAAATAAAAACAACAGTCCACCAGGATAAGCGATGAATTCCGACGTGTGATGGCTTATAAGATAAAATTCACTAGTGCACAATCGATAAAGATCTACAAATCCGAATCTAATGTCAATTTTATATTCGCTAACTCAGACATTGAAATACCCTAACCCCCATCCCCAGTGTAGTTAAAGTCTACCCACAGGTCCGATGTCTTCGTTCACAACATGATATTAAGAGAGCATTTAGGTCAAGTCCTTAAGAGCTACCCGAGGTGCATCACGTCTCCGTTTCCACAACCCGAGCTACGTTTTCTTAAATTCAAACGGGAAATCCTCTCTCGAGTTCATTCCCATTTACAATCAGTTAAACAGTTGGTCAAACAATCGAAAGCATTTAATACAAGAAAACATGAACATAATCAAAGAACGACAAATATATCACAGATCTGGAAATCAAAATCAATATATACAAAGTTTCATTTCCCTACAAGAAAATGCTCAGTTCATTACAAATATATCATCAAAACGAAGAACACGAGAAATCATAAACTAAACGTAAAGAAAAAGCTTATGAAAAATCCGAGTCAAAACCCTTGCCCAAACTTCCCCCGAAGAACTAGCGAAAACCGAAGAGAAGTCGAAGAAAAACCGAAAAAGATGTCAAGAGATTGAAAAATAAAAAAAGAGACCTTCTATTTAAAGTAAAAAAACAAAGAAAATTATATGGTGTCGATTTCTGTGCCAGATCGCGATTTGGGCTTCTTGGATCGCGATCTGGTAGCCGTAAAAACTGCGCACCGCCTTCCCAGATCGTGAGCCAGGAGTTTCGCGTCGCAATCTGGGCTTCTTTTGTGTGCTTACTGGATTTTGCCACCAGTTCGCCATCTGGTGGTGCTGGATCGCGACCTGGCCTCTACATCAACTTCAAACACTTTTCTTAACATTTTTCAGCCTGAATTTGACAAATATGCATTTCACAAAAGTTGTAGCCCATGAAGTTGGCTTTCTAAATCCACACGAATTAGCACAAGCGAAGGTCATATGCGAAAGTTATTAGTGAAATACCAAACACTGCCACAACCTGCTAGAATGCACTTCTGCACGTGTTTGGTTTGGTTCTCGGCTTCGCATCCAAAACCGATTCGTATCGGCAAAAATAGCTTATCTTTACCTTAAAATGAAATAAAACAAAAACAACATAATATATACAAATAAAGTCGAAAACTCGGACGAAGGAAGACCAAAATACGAAGATTCGATAAGTAAAAGTCGTGCGAAACGAATACTTATCACACCCTCAAACTTAGATCTTTACTCCTCCCGAGTAAATCAAAACAAAACTGCGACACAAAAGAACAACAACAACAAACCAAATCTAGGCCACTAACGTATGGAATCACGATTGCATTTTGCGTATGCAACAAGCCTTTGAACCCCTAGGTACCCCCAAAGGACGATTTGTGACTCGTGAGGGTTTTCAGACAACACACCCAGTTAGCCGGATTGGTCAAAGCATTGCAATTAATTCCAAAGATTAAACGAGCTAGATAACCTAAAATCTCATAATAGCATACGGCTTAAGATATTCCAATTCCCTACCGACGCAATTAGTTGTTTCTACACCAAAATCTTAGATAGACTCAAAAATCCGTAGTCAAACACAAAGCACAATCATCGAGGGTTTTGAGTAGAAATGTGGACGATAAGTAATTTTTGATTTTGAAATTCAAAAACTCTCATCGGGCATAAGTAGGTCTATTTATTCAATAAAAGAATGACAACAACATATTTTTTGGTTATTTTCATCACAATTTTTTTTTTTAACTGGATACAATCGTGACTCATGCAAGGCTCGAAACCACTGTGTTATCTCTTTGACCCATGTATCGAACTTTAGTCAAGGAAACCCCCAAGATAGTTAGCTCGAGAGACTAGGCGACGAAGTTCACCCTAAGGGTTAAGCTCGAGTCAGAGAAGCCGGGAAATCAGAGTGTGAATCACGACAATACCATTTTTTCTCTCTTTTTTTTTTTGCCAACAACTCGAATCGTGAACACATAGTTCAATTCTAACTCACCCTCCAAACCTCAGACTATTATACACCTCAGAAAAATGTGCTCATGCTTAATCGGAAAAGATTCGAAAGGCTCTCAAAACAAGTTGCAGAAACGCAGTCGGGAGGTTCATCTATTAATTGTCGGTTATGCACAACTTCAATTTTAAAATCAACTAGCAAGTCTTCTTATTCATTAACTGCTCTACTTCAATAAAATCCAGAAATGCAACTTACACTCCATCATATATGAAATACATGTGACAAACATAAAACCAATACGAAAATTGAACTACATAAATGAAATTAACTTATATGATATGCATGCAAAAGACTAAAAATAAAAATAAGCTAAACTCACCCGCAAACTTAAATCATGCATTGCCCTCAATGCGATAAATAAAAAAGATGAGAAAGAAATACGCCCTGGACAGTCGTGCCGCAGATTGATCAGTGTTCTATAGAAGGAAGTGCTCTTTGGTTGCACGGGGTGCCGTAGATTTTGGCACCGAAGGCGAATTGCCGGAGTTGTCTAGACTTCCCCGACTTCTTACTCTTCTTTCCTTGGGGATGAAATACCAGCAGAAGTCAAGAAAAATGAGTGAAATTTAGCTTTAAACCAAACAAAAGAAAAAATGACAAAAACAAAAAAAATAAATGACGAGAAATAAATAATGGGTTGCCTCCCATTCAGCGCATGTTTTACTGTCGACGGCTTGACACAATTTGGATGGATTATGTCCAATCCAAAACCTTGTAGATTGTGCATCCATCCATCGGTCTTGATACATACTTTGCTATCAAATCATTGACTAGATTGCACTCTTATAACGACCATCCCAACCCATGGTACTTTTCGTTTGCATTGGAAATCAGTCGGTAGGAGACTAGGATGGGATGATTGCCTACCGATCTCTCAAACTTGTACACAAGATATTCGAGCTTTGGAATAAGCTCTACCTTGAATTTCATACTCATCTTCTCGGTCATAATCAAATTCGGAGTTTTAATGTGGATAGTACTGTCTTCGTCAAATTCCTCTACCATCATCTTCATCCCACTCTCAGCACACGCAAAAGTATCTACAGAACCGAGATGAATAATTTCCTCAAGGTGTTCAGCCTCATCGTTCATACGAAAATATGTAAATACCTCGTTGTCTTCATATAGGATGGTTGAATGTGGTTTATAACTGTGACATCTCAAAGAAATTTGATAAAGATTTGTCAGATAGCTGAGTTCTTCTTGTAGATAGAAAAAGTGCTCATTTGTCTGTGCAATTCTATTTTCTGGGTTCAACCTTCGATGTCTTTCAATATCCCCCAGCTCTTGTTGAATGTAATCTACTCCGGATTGAAGCTCGCAAAGAGAGAGATCATAAAATCAAAACCATCAATGTATACAAATCTGCTAAAACAAATGATAAAAAATCAAAATGAAAAAAATCAAAACGAAAAAATAAAATAAAAGAAAAATGTCTAAAGTAAAGCAAGAATAGTTGGTAACGATATTAGTAAATTCTAGATTAACTAATTCCCCGGCAACGGTGCCAAGAACTTGATACGCGTAAAACCTACGTATAAATAACCGCAAGTGTACAGTATCGCGTTTTGTAGAATAGTGAATTCCAGATATCGATTCACAGGGAATTAAGTTCCTAAATTTACCAAGTACAGTAATTATACATTCCTAAACTCTATCTAGACGGACGAAAGAATGGGGAATGAAATAAAGCTAAAAATAACCACAAAAAAAAAACAGCGGTCCGCTAGGACAAACGAAGAGTTCCGACGTGTGATAGCTTATTGGGTAAAAATCACCAATGCACTATCGATAAAGATCTACAGATCCGAATTTAATGTTAATTCTATATTCGCAAACCCCAGACACTAAAATACCCTAACCTCCGTCTCCAGTGTAGTTAGAGTCTACCCACAGGTCCGACGTCTCTGTTCAGAACCTGATATTAAGAGAATTTAGGTCAAGTCCTTAGGGGCTACCCGACGAGCATCACGTCTCCGTTTCCACAACCCGAGCTACGTTTTGCTAAATTCAAATGAGAAACCCTCTCTCGAGTTCATTCTCATTTACAATCAATTGAACTGTTGGCCAAACAAGCGAAAGCATTTAATACAGGAAAACATAAACAAAATCAAAGAACGACAAATAACAGATCTGGAAATCAAAATCAATATATACAAGGTTCCATTTCCCTAAAAGAAAATACTCAGGTCATTACAAACATAGCATCAAAATGAAGAACACGATAAATCATAAACTAAACGTAAAGAAAAGTTTATGAAAAACCCGAATCAAAACCCTCGTCGAAGCTTCCCGTGAAGAACTAGCGAGAACCGAACAGAAATCGAAGAAAAACCGAAAACGAAGTCAAGAGATTGAAAAATGAAAAAGAGACCTTCTATTTAAAGTAAGAAAACAAAGAAAAATATATGGTATCGGTTTATGTGCCCAGATCTTGATCTGGGCTTCTTGGATCGCGATCTGGCAACCTCGAAATTTGCGCACCGCCTTGCTTGATCGCGATCCAGGAGTTTCGGATTGCAATCTGGGGTTCTTTTGTGTGCTTACTGAAATTTGTCACCAGATCGCGATCTGGCCTCTACATCAACTTCAAACACTATTGTTACCATTTTTCAACCTGAATTTAACAAATATGCATTTCACAAAAGTTGTAGCCCTTGAAGTTGGCTTTCTAAATCCACTTGAATCAGCACAATCTAAGGTCGTATGCGAAATTTATGCTTGAAATACCAAACACTGCCACAACCCGCTAGAATGCACTTCTGCACGTGTTTGGTTTGATTCTCGGCTTCGCTTCCAAAATCGATTCGAATCGACAAAAATAGCTTCTCTTTACCTAAAAATAAAAAAACCAAAAAAAACATAATGTATACAAATAATGCCGAAAACTCGGACGAATGAACACCGAAATACGAAGATTCGATAAGTAAAAGTCGTGCAAACCCAACACTTATCAATCCCCAAGGGGGAGTGTTGTAAATAATATGAAAAAATGGGTGTTCATATCCTAACACATGAGAGGTTGTAACCTCCATATTCCACTATAGCTCAAATTCCCACTACCCCATTATCCCCACACTTTGTAGTGGTTGTAGCCCCTATGTAACTCCTTTGTAACTTCCGGTGGATTACGCCTATATAAATGAGATTCTTCCCTCCCCTAAACACCCACAATTATCTCTCTACGTTTGTCTCTCTTGTTGTTCATTTGTGTTGTCTCATTCTCATCTCTCTATTATTGCTATTTACGTTCTTATGTATTTCCACAATTACAAACCAAAGATTTAGATAAAATAGTTCATTTTACAATATATACATATATATATATATATATATATATATATATATATATATATATATATATATATATATATATATATATAATATGTAAAAAAAAGGTGAAGATGCATTTATAAATACCAAGGTTATAAAAAGCGGTAATCGGGTCCGAGTCGGTCAGGCAGCGACTCACGATTAATCGGTGCGGCGATGATTAATCGGTGATAAATCAGAAATAAATCGGTTTTTAAAATTTAATATAATATATTTCTATATATTATTTATAAATACTCCAAACATATATAAAATGATATTTAAACATAGTTATATCTCCATCATGTATATATCCTAATAACATAATACAAGTTTAATAATTATAAGATCATAATGCATAAATATCCTCATAAAATATAAATAAAAAAACTATTTTTTTGAATCAACATTTATTCTTGAACATTCTTGGCATACATCATTAGTTCTTTAACAATAACAATTAACATAAACAAAATAAGGCATAAACTCATATTTTCTTTTATTAAAATCCAACTTTTATTTTGAATTATAAAAAGAAAAAAAGAAAAAAAAATAAAGATAGAAAACCGATTTTTAACCGATTTTTGCCACCGAGTTTGACCCGCCATAAAGGTTTGACCGCCTCGGACCGCCTCAGACCGCCTAAAACCGCCTCACAGGCAAAAAACCGATTTTTCAAACCTTTACACTAAAATCGTAAAGGTTTTAGACCGCCTCCGCCTCGGAGACCGATTAATCGGCCGCCTCGACCAATTTTTAGAATACTGAAAAATACGCACCTAGAGCGACATGAGTTATGGGATAGGTCTCGTTATCATGAAAATAAAAAAATTAAATATATAAATTAATATTTAATATGTTAAAATTCACTCATTATTTTGGTGAATTTGACATTAAGGATCAATTTGTTCTCCAAAACCATCCAACTCATTAGCCACATCACCTAATTTATTTTTAATCTAATTATTTTTATATTTTAAATGCCAACCCATTCAACCAACCATCATATTACCTGTTATAGCAGGTCATAGGACCAAAATTCTCAGCTTTTGTAACTTACAGGACTAAAATTCTGATTTTAAAACATGGTGGACTAAAACTCTCAACTAGCAATCTTACAGGACCAAAAAACTCATTTTGCCTGAAAATAAAAGTACCGCAGGATGGGAGGAAACTTTGTGAGTACGTTAGGCATACCATAGCTCGGCTGAAAGTGAGCTATCATTTTTAACACCCAATCATCGATGGGAAGAGGTTTACCCTTTTTCTTTTCGGGCAATGAGATGTCCCAGGGACGAAGCTAGTGTGTATCGGCGGGATCATTGGCAAAGAACCTTCCATCTTTCGGTTTTATTTGGAGGCATTAAAACTTTGTAATTAGGACAGATGCAAATCGAGACATCAAAAGGACTAGAATTTTTTATACCATAACACTCCTAAAATGAGTTCGGGTAGGAATTACCCTAGCCCAGGCACCCAACATACGGAATCCCGTCATCACTACTATGGCATGAGGATGAAATTGGTTCAAAGACATTTCATATTTGGTCTATCTCGAAAAACCACTAAGAAACTGGGAAGGAGAGACCGAAATAAAATTGCTCAGAGAACCTAGTGGTAAAGCCAGAGGGATGAGTAAGAGGTCGGTCAGAATAAGAGAGAGAACAACTAGCTCTATATCGGTAGGAAGTCCTACATCCTTAACTAGGTTTACAAGATCCATCTCGGCAAGGGTGCTAGGTCCCCATTTCTCTCCCGGTTCCCTCATCTCGGTGGGGCTTTGAGAGTCATCTCCAAGGGGGACTTGAGGACCCTTGGAAGAAAAGACCTCATTGATCTGGTCTCGGGTATTCCCCAAAGAGGAAACTTGAGGGCCTTCCCCGAGGAATGGAGCCAGAGGCATCACCTCGGAAGAAGACGCGGTGGTGTTAAAGCCTCCGTCGTCATCTTCAAGACGACGAGGAGAGCGGCATGTTCAGCCAGCTCTGATAATTGAGACGACATGTATACAGAGGGAAATTAGGAAAAGAAAGAAGAAAAAGAAAAATAAGGTAGAAAATTTTGAGAAACGGGGACTACCTTAAAAAGAAGAAAGTACCACTAAAGGCTTCGCTGGAGGAAGTATAAATAGATCGTTGAAGATGCTTGAAAAATACTGGTTGGAAGAGTTGGGTAAAGAAGAAGGAAAAAATGGTAAATGATAAAAAAATAAGTATTTATAAGGAAAGAAATATATGTACAACTGATCTCGTCCATTCAAACAAGCAATTGAGATCTGATACAAGCACACCGGTTCCTGTAAAGGCATCTATGGCACACCTCAATAATGGTACATCGGGTATATGAACCGTCTAATCACAGCCCACGCGTGCTGAACAGAGTAATCAATGAAAGTGTGACACGTGATTGGAAGAAGAAGAGATGTAACGTCTTTTCTCCGCATTTTAAAATTCAAATTCTGTAGTAGGGGGAGTAATTGATATGGACCACCTCGCCTCGAATGATCTTCCTGTAAATAAATATAATTTAAAGAGGGTTTAAGACCCATTAAGCTATATGACTAGCCCCATAGACAACGTAAATGTTATAATAAAGTGTGACCCAATATATATACATATAATGTCCCAACTCGAACCACTAAGAGTCTGGTAAGTCGCACGAGGTGAGGTGAACAAAGACCTCAGCTCGGACCTCTGAAAAGACCAGAAGGTTGTATAAGCTCCAGGAAGGCCCAACACTTGGCGGTAGGCCCAAGAAGTTGCCTCCCAATATACAGGAATATACACACATGCACACACTATTATACTTATAAAATAATCAAAGGATTGCCTTTGACTTGATCTTGGAGTCTCTACGCCGGGAAAACCCATTCCCGATGTTGCAGGTACCTCCTTTTGCCAAGCTTCCGGCGAGAATGAGACTCGATCACCGAACATTTTTATCGTGTTAACCTTTTTTTGGTTTGGCATAGTTCGATTGATAATTGAACCGATAAACACCCATAGTAAAAGTTGATTTTTTTTTATTAAATCCCCGCAATTGATGATCTAACGGTTAGAGTAAGTGTGTATGTTTTCAATTGACCCAAGTTCGAATTCATTTGTCAACAGTTGCTAGGTCGAGCTTGTCACACATGGTTAGCGGCCTAGTGTGGTTTACGTCTCTCGTATAATTGATGTGCTATTTTACAAGAGTGTAGGTTTCTCCAGTGCACTTAAATGGTTGGATGTGATCACTTCCTTCATTTTAATAAAAAAATTATTTAAAAATTTAAGTTTGTAGGTAAGACAAGATGAAAGTTTCAACCTTGTTAATTTTATGTAATGTTCGTACAAATGATAATACTAGAAAAATAAAAAATAAAAAATGGCAGGCATGTACGTACGTAAGATAAGATGTGCAGATCCAAGCTGTTTTTATGACTGTACGTACGTATAGCTGCAACCCGTTAGCCTGAAATTCGTACCCATCCGCCTCTTCACTATTTACTACAAATACACATATAATGTACAGAATAATAAATGAAATGAAAGGTACTAACGAGAAATTATTAATAAATAATAAATATTCTGGTAAAGGGGTTCACGTGAGGATTAACTGGTATAGCAAAAATACAAAAATTTCCAAAACAAAATCTACAATGAGATCACAGCAATCTAGCGAAATTGGACTTTGGGGTACGAAGTGTACTTTAATATCATTTTGGCCCCCAAAATTATATGATATGATACTTTGCTCCTCATACTATGCAGAGAATAAATAATTTTCCAGAAATTAAAGATACAACGTGAAAATTACTATTACAACAATCAATTAAAAAGTTTTCTTATTAAATAAAGACTATTATATATATATCTTAGTGAATCTAAGCAAATTGTGCGACTAATATAGCAAAAAGAAGAGCGCACGACACTGATAACACATTAATGTTGATTGACTTTTTTTTTTTGGTAAATGTCTTTCAACTAAATTTCACAAAACAACTGTGGTTGATCGTGATCTTAAAAATCTTCTAATGGATCATCGGACACGCAGTTGTTCTGGTTTATTATTGAGTGATATGAATTTAGTATAAAATTTTCATCTATTTTCACTCGTTTATTATACTGTCGATGTATACGTATGTCATTTTATAGTTGGTCTTACCGAATTACTAAAAATTAGTAAGTTCATACAATATCTAAATTTTAACATTGTATCTATCTTTGATATAGTTAAAAAATATAATTATGAAATTAAACATAAATTGTAAATTATTTATACTCTTTGAATTTTGAAGGGTTCAAAATGTAATATTATCATAGTTGGAGGGACAAATTGCCACATACTTTATTACTTGGGGATAAAATGAAATTCACCCAGAGATGAAAATCAATAAAGAACAAAAAAGGGGTACTAATTATTAGTGTGTGAAAGGTCAGTAATGCAGGGTACCTTAGCATCTGAGAGAACGACTATAGCTATTAAAAGTCTCATTAGCCCTTCAACTCACACCCACCTACCCCCCACCCCACCCCACCCCACCCCACCCCTATTATCGTGTTATTTATTAGTAAAATCTTCTTACACGTTTATAATGATTATTAGAAAAAATCGTTTTATTTATCATTAAAACAGATTCAATATTTTAGCATCGGATAATGGAGTAAAACGGTTACACACTAGAGAATATTCTATATAATTCAGAAGATTTCATTAAATTTGTCACCGCAAGGATGGATATATAAGACAATTCATAGTTGATGGGTAGTTGTAATTATCCAAACAAGAGGGCTTATTTTGTAATTTGACCGTACCTCACGGTGGTCGTAATTTATCAAATATATATATATGATAAATTACAACCATCCCCTGAGGTATGGTCAAATTACGAAAAAACCCGTCTTGTTTGGATAGTTTCATATACACTCAACTATAATTTTTTCTTACATCTCCACTCTTATGGTGTCAAATTCCACGTAATCATCTAGATTCCGTAGAATGTGCTCTAGTTTGTACTCGTTTTGTGTAAAAATACAGTTTTTGATGCACCACATCTCATACATATACAACCCAAAAAACACATATTATAATCATCTTGCTTCAAAATGTGGAGTTCCAATGGGATAAAACGGGTACAAAAGTGATAATACTCCATATAACCCAGAAGATTCCACTAAATTCGAAACCGCAAGGGTGGACGTGTAAAAAGATTTATAGTTGAGGGAGTTGCTGTAATTACCCAAATTGGAGGGAAGTTTTCGTAATTTAATCATACCTCAGAAGTGGTTGTAATTTACCTCTCTATATATATATATATATATAGTATGCTTGAAAAAGAAAGCCTAACTATGAGTACTTAATTATGGCTGAAAGAAGAGAGAGACTCTCTCTATATAGATATCACTCTCAACCAGTAGTGATACGTCACTATCTAACCCTAATAGTATGGTCACA
>NW_012193374.1:661458-699362 GCF_000504015.1 Erythranthe guttata | reverse complement strand
TGACTGCCTCTTCTTTACACAATAGAGTAACAATAAGACTCCCTTTACATTGAAAATTTTAAAATAAATGATTTATAAATGAGTTCAAAATGGGAAGGATTTTAAATAATTCAAAATGCAAAGTGATTTACAATTCACCATCATTCTGAAAAAAAAAAATTTGAAGATGCATGGGAGCTATGGATTGAAAATTCTTCCTCAAATGAGTCAATCCAAAAAATCCTTCAATTCTAAATTAATTATAAAGTAAAAATTAAATAAAAAATACTAGCCCTACAATGATATAGCCACCTTGTGCTCAAACAAGGCCCTGCCTATTCTTATGGGTGTTCATTCGGTAAAATTTTACTGTATTGGAATTTCGGTAAATCGAAATTTTGGTATTTCAAAAATTTGTACCGTTTACCGAAGTAAACTATTCGGTTGGTTATGGTTTTTTATCGAATTAATTCCATTTTTTAGGTTCGGTACCGGTAAAACCGAATATATATTCTCTTATTTTACAAAATGTAATTTTTTTAAACTTATTAGTTCTTGAATTTAACGTTCAAATTTCAATAATCGGCCCTAAAAAAAATGATTATCAATAGAAGCTAGTTTGTAAATAACAGAAAAAATATCAATTTATAAGTATTTTATAATTTGTTATAACCTTAAAGGATTTAAAATAAAAGAAAAAAAAATATATTAATTATTTCGGTATTCGGTACGGTACGGTACGGTATATCGGGCATCAATACCGTATACCATACCGAATACCTGAATTCAAATAAAAAATTATGGTTCAATATTCGGCACTTACCGAATTTTCGGATTGGTACGGCTCCTCGGTTCCTGACCGAGTAAACACCCTTAGCTATTCCAATTGAAAGGAGAATACAATAAGCAAATAGAGTAGTTTAAAGTGTTTTGTAAGGTTGTAAACAAGTCGAGCTGGAGCCGAGCCTGACTATATTGGCGAGCTCGAGTCTATTTTAACGAGTTCGAGCTTGAGTTCATTTTGACGAGCTCGAGTTCAAGCTCATCGAGTAGCTGATTTTAACGAGCTCGAGCCCAAGCTCATTTGATATTTTTTCCAAATTATTTATATTATTCATTTTTTATTATTGAAAAAAAAAATTATAATAAAATAAAAAATGAACCGTAACTATTATTTGTTTTAATTTTTATATGTACTTTTTATATTATTATTATAATATTTTATATTATATATTGTATATTAAATTAAAAATAATATATACAAAATAACTGTAAAAAGTAGGCTCATGAGCTTACGAACAACTAAGAAAAAACTCGAACTCAGCTTGTCAGAAAGCTCGAACTCGAAAAACTCGAGTTCGAGTTCTACTTTTTGTTAAACCGACTGAGCTCATTTATGCCGCTAGGGTTTGGTCGCGAATTAATTAATGCCAAACAAAGCCTTTTTTTCTTCACCTTTAATTTTTTATTTTGTTTCAAGTTACCTTTGGCTAAATATGGATACAAGACTAAATAGATTTATTTTCATGCAATCATGTACTGGAAATTTAAGGGCAAACATGTCACCTGTTTGCCGGGTAATATTAATGCCGTCTTGTCCTTGTATTTTTACATCTTAATTTGCAAAGTGGTCCCCGTATTTCTGTGATCTATCACTCTTTCATTTACAATTTAAAATTCCAAATTACTGAACTACCCCTGAATTTCTATGATCAAACTCATCCATTTCCTTCTTATTATTCAATTTCAATTTTAGTGATATTCATGTTACATTGGTTTTACTACATTGAATATATCTTTACAATTGGCTCTCACTAAATAAATAATAATAATACATATCGACGTTGGTGTGTAAATACAGTAGAACCTCGATAAATTAATACCCGATAAATTAATAACCTCGTTTAAATAATAAATTTTCCCGGTCCCGACTCGGGGACAACGTGCTAAATTAATAATTCGCTAAATTTATAAGATAATACACATTCGAAAATTTTAAGAAGCCCCATATAATATATAAATTAATAATTCATAAAAATAATTCTTAAATTACATGGTACAATACATATTTTATAGATCTATGAAGGTTTAATAAAATATAATTTAATTGTCGTTTGTTTCTTGTTGAAGTTCACATTACCATCAATCTCGTGTCTCACTTTTTTTAACATGGTTAGGACTTTTGGTATAGCTTCCGCATAACTCAACATGAAATTGTTCAATACCATTGTTGCTTGAAGAGCTTTCGTTCGTGAAACGGGCTCTATAGTGCATTGAACTAATGGTACAATGAATAATATACACGTAAAAAATTAAGAAAATATATTTATTGAAAATAATAATAAAAATAATTTCATAAATTAATAAATTATTAATTAATGTATAAATTAATAATTATTAATTAATCGATAAGTTAATATTTCGCTAAATTAATGAAATTTTGATGGTCCCAACTGTATTAATTTATAGAGGTTTAACTTTATATGGTAAACTTTAATGGATATATAGTTCGTGGAACTTAGCGCATATTTAACATCCAGTTTAATTTTAGTTATGTAATAAATTTCTAATTTTATACGTCGACCATTTTAAAATGGGATTATGTATTTCTACATCTAACGTTAAAGGATTTAAATATTTTGTTTCATTTTAAAAAGTTATTACAATAAAAAAAAAATGTACTACATGACAAAAGTTCCTATAGGCTATACGTGATTTGAAAGATAATTATTTGAATTCTTTTATTGATCAATTTAGGTGGTAAATGAGTTGAATCGACTCAAGAAATATTCGCATTCAAACTCAAAAATAGATTGAACTTGATCACGAGTAAGTTGAACCTTATATCACTTTAATAGTTCAAAAACACATAAATTCAAATTTGTTTGTATTTTAATTAATACATATACTAGTAGTCAAATTATGTATAATAAGAAAACAATTTATTTTTACTTATTTTTTCCTCAAAATTTTTTGGAGTCGGAATTTCAAAATTTCATACAACATATAAGATTGACTTTAGAAATATACAAATAATGCAAAAAAATAAAAAGGCAAAATAAAAAGAAAGGATTGACCAAGGCAGAATATAGAGTTAAATAAGGGGATGATGTGATTAATCAATGAAAATAGCAGAAAAAATCAATGAATGGGAAGAGTAATTGGGAACAAAAAATCTAAAAAGAAATATATGTTGACGGCTACTTGACAAAATTTTCAGCATTAAATTACAGTCTGCTGCAGCTATTTAATTCCGCAGACCTAATCCCATCGCTATACTTTCTCACGCGCGGTGGGGTGTAGCTTTGTAGGGTGGCGGGTATGTATGTATATTTATATATATGTATATATATATTGTGTGATGTGTGTTATAAAGATATGATGATTGATTGATGGTAATCTTATTATTTATTAATTAATAGCAATATACAAACAAGCTGAGGAACATAATACACAGTTGCCTTGTGGTGCTGATTTTTTTTTTCTTTTTTTCTTTAAATAAAGAGAGACATATTTTGAATTATTCAGTGCATCATGTCACTGTAACAGTGTTTTAAACGAGTGAGTCAATTTTTTTTGTGGCCAAATTACGGTCCTGAATTAAGATCAAAATACCAAATATTACAATCATGTTTAGATAATTACAGTTACTCTCTTAATATATATTTTCTTATGAAAAAATCTCTCATGCAGTTGGTAAATTTGACACCGTAATGGTGAACGTGTAAGACAATACAGAGCAGACAGGTTGCAGTACTTACCTAATATGAGATATTTTTTTCGTAATTTAACCTTAGCTTAATGATAGACGTAATTTGCATTTTTTTTCTTTATTGATATAGCTAGGGAAATAATTAAGCTCTTTTTTTTAGTTTTTTAGTTTTTTTGTTATAAATTCCAAACTGGTTAGAAATGTGAAGAAATAGCAGGCGTGCCTTTATTGCATTATGTGTTGTTCGTTTCCTATGTTACCTTCGATTCGAGTTCTTACGCTCTTCAACAAGAACGACGCATACGATTAGATGATTTGATAAGGAAAAAAAAAAGAGCTAAACTAATTTTTGTTTTGTCAATGATGTAACTTATAAATTAATTTGCTTGAATTTTTTTCCATGAAATTTACAAAAACTCAAACTTTTAGATAAGCAGTTATTCTGAGTTTTACTCACAAACCAGCAAATTCTATTTTTCCAAGCGTTTTTGCTAACACCAACTTAATAAAACTTCAAATCATATAATGCAGAGCTCGGTATAAGAAATACATTACATTCCTGGATAAACACCTAAATTAGTTTGTGAATCATTCGATTTGTTAATTAAAATCGAGCTACTCAATTCAAAATCGATGGTTAGAACCTAGTTGTTCTTGATTTGTCAATATAATTAACATCAAGCTATGAGTTTGATTAGAACTCCTTAAGCTCAACTCAAATAATAATCAAACCATGCTCAAATACAAGCCTTGGGTTCATCTCGCCTCAATTATTTTACATATTTACGGTCTCGTTTGGTTGGGGAGATTAACAACGATTAATTAAATAATTGGACTTTATCTGATGTTTGGTATACCCAATAACTTCTCGTGTCAACCTGTATATATATGTTATACCGACTTATCTCACCTTTTAGAGAATTTTTTTAATTGAACCTTCTATGGTCCAATAATACAATTGAGTTTCATCATGTTATTAAATCTTATCCTAACTAATCCCATCTGACAACCAAAGGATACCTAAATCAACAACCAACAGCCCAATGACAATCTCCAAATTTGTAGCATCTGTCTTTTCTTTTATCATCATAAACTGTAAAAAAGCAAAATTTGTAATGGCCCATTATATAGAAGAATTGATCGGCCTGGATATAGAAATGACCACCAATATTTCATTTGATAATTTTTTTTTAATAGTTGACCCAAAATATAACCAAACAGTTTGTTCATGAATCACAAGCCAAGAGTATTACTTCTTACCTGACAAACGAAAATGATAAAAATAGCCCTCTATTTAGTAACAGCAATTTTCATAACTCCAATCTATTTCTTGCAGAAAAAAAAAAAAGTAAGAAAGTAGTATACTTCGACTCATACGATATGCTCTATTTAGATTCACAAATTGCATCGGAGGCATGATAATCATTCACTAAAACAAAAAAAAAAAAAGAATGCATTCGACTATACATTTAAACAGTTTTTCATTTAAAATAATGATATAAGAAATGGAGTTAAAAAAAATAGAAACTATCCGCATAACGCAACTCCCACACGTCTTCTTGAAAACCGAAGTGTAGTCAAATTCTAAGGGCAAAGTGTAACTAACCCAAATTTGAAAAGTACGGCCGTATCCCTTTCTTTAGTTTTAAGACGAGTTCGAGAAGTTAACATAGTCAAATGATTTTTTTAATAAGCTTGTTAGAAACAAATGAGGAGTCATTTTGTAGTAGAAATTTAAAAGCTATCTTCACAGTTATAATGAAACAACGAGATCGAAACATGAACTTATATCATTAAAAAAAAATTAGAATCATCTTCATATACATTATTTTCCTTGTGACAACAAATGGAAAGAATTAACATGCACAAAGTTACCTCCCAATTACAAGGCGCGCGCAACGGTCATTGTTAGGCTCAAAAGAGTTGCTTCTACCTCATCACCATCTTCTGACCAATGATGTGAGCAACTGTAATAATAATAGAAAATGGCAAATTAAATCCAAGATTCAATTCAACCAAAGTTCGAATGGGTTCAAATACTAGGGCCACGTTTAATTTTTGTCAAATAAGCCACTATTAATTGATTGATTGAGTCTTATTTGATATTTGATTAGTGCAATAACTTTTCGGCGTAGACCCAAAATTATGAAAAACTGAGCTCTTAACTTAGCTTATTGCCAATTATGTGGTAGACCACACCCAATCCATTGAGGTCTTGTTTGGTTAGGGAGATATAGCCGCGATTAATTAAATAACTGAACTTTGTTTGATATTTGGTTAACCCAATAATTTCCTGGCAGAAATATTATTTTATCGTGGCTTATCCTGCCTTTTAGGGAGATTATTTATTAGAACTCTCATGTACAACAATCCAATGGGGTTTTCGTTAGATTATTTAATCTTATCTTAGACACCAAACGAGGCCTTAGGCCTCATTTGGTTACCAAGATATAGCTTAGATAAGATAATTCTCACTATAAATTGATTAGTCCTATTATCCTATAACGTATTTGTTATCAAATTTTGGATTTCTCATCGCACATTAATTATTAGTGTTTGATGTTTGATTTTCTTCACATCAACACAATTACTTGAAAATCTAATTGTATTATTAGATAACGAGAGGTCCAGTAAATAATCTCCCTAAAAGGCAAGATCGGTCATACATATGATAAAATAATATTTCCGGGTCGACCCGAAAAATTACTGGGTTTATTTACCAAACATCAAACAAAGTCCAATTATTTAGTTAACCAAGGCTAATCTCCCCAACCAAAAGAGGCCTTATACAATTAGGTTCTCATAAGATTACATAATCTTATCTCGGGAATCTAACAAGGCGTAAGAGGAATCATATAAAAAAACGTTCGTAAACATTAAAAAAAAATTGCTGGTACCTCAAATAGTTCAAAAGGGCTGCCCCGTTTGTATACATCATCCTTCTTGCCTTTGTCAGTGGGAAAAATGGTGAACAATAAAGCCCTCCAACCGACGAGTAAAACAGCAGTGCTTCCCATAGTAACCAATATAAAATTGGTCGGTGGTATATGCCCAATTGTAACCGCCCTTATTATTACTCCCAACTGCAGTTTATACAGATACAATATTAAAAAACAGCTAAACTCAGTTTAATCTGATAAGAGTTAATAATCCTTGTACAAAGTTTAAGGATTACTATATCTAAAACAAGTGGATAAACGAAACAACGTAGATAATTTGGCAAAGTGAAAAGCATGCAAACCTTGTATAGTTTCTTCATATGAACGGGATCATACTATATCTAAATAAAGAAAGTATGCCCCTAAAAAAAGACCAAAAAAGAAAAAAATAATGTTTCCTGGAAATACTTGAGCTAACCGAGAAAAACTAAAATGCTTAAAAAAAAAAAAAGGAATCATAATTTTTTGATGGGGACTAAGTTGCAAATCTTGACCATCTTCGAACGTAACCCTAATTACAACTACACTATTCACTCTATTCATCCACCATTACATTCCTCATAACCACATTCATAGACTTGTGACATGAATCTAAATGCATTGTAAACTCTCTCTCTCTCTCTGGTTTCCTTTGATCCTATTGTTATATTTAAATTGGTATTTTTTTTCTCAATGAAGGGTATTTTGGTGTAAGCAAATAGTCTATTGTAGCATCCAGGGGCGAGACCAGCCCATGGCTCGGCTGGACTCAAGCCCCAACCTCAATTACAAATTCTTCCTTTATATTTTACATATATTATTATTTAGCCCACCCAAAACTAAAAATATGCAAAAAAAAAACCCTAAAATTTTATCTTCCTAATTTATCCAAAAAAAAGGTCCAAATTTTTTTTTTTGGGGCCCCTGAACACCCGAAATTTTAAGTCCACCCTGTACTAAATTCCTGGACTCACCGTTGGTAGCATCCTCAACTAACAATTGAAGATATACGAACGGCATTTGAGGTAGCACTGTAGCTAACTTCTTAAAAAAGACAATGCAGCAAATCCTACAGACAAAGTACCAGTTATCCAGCCCATGTTTATCCATTCTTAAACTAGCTTTCAAATTATTTACCAAATACTGTTGAACTGTTTACAAATGACCATATATATATATATATTATATATATATATATATATATATATATATATATATATATATATATATATATATATATATATATATATATATATATATATATAATATATGTGTGTGTGTGTGTGTGTAGAGGATGAATCTTATCATAGCATGAGCTTCATTCATCCAATAGATACCATTTAATTCAAGTGAACTGAAATAGTTTATGGAGTACTTCTCAACCATTTAGGAGAAGTAGAGAAAAATTTCAAATGAGAATCTATTGCTCTTAAGTTTTGTTCCAAGTTGCACTCTGATAACATGATCATCAAAGTATTTGTTTGGTTATTTCGATTATCTGAAGATTATAGATAAAGTTCGTCAGGGATCATATCTCTACAAATACGGGCTCGTTTTATTCAAGGCCTGACATTTAAAGAAAAGGTTAACCTAGTTTCATTACAGTAATTTGTTATAGACAACTACATTGCAAGCTTGTTTATTCATGTAAGTTTAGGTGTTAAAAAACAAAAAAAAAATGTGGCGTTCAATTTGACTAAATGATTAGTTATTAAATAGAGTTGTCCACGAAGGAACACCATATAAGGGGAAATATATGATTCAGAACTTTGCCATAAATGTATAATTATGAAAATATGATTTAATTGTCACTTGTTTCTTGTTGAAGTTCACATCAACATCAATTTCGTCCCTCACTTTTCTTAACATGGTTAGAACTTCCGGTATAGTTTTCTCATAACTCAATAGAAAATTGTTCAATACCATTGCTGCTTTAAGAGCTTCCATTCGAGAAACGGGCTCTATAATACATTGAACTAATGACACAATGAATAATATATACGTCAAATTCTGAAAGGGCCATTACTCAAATTTCGATCATGCTACTACAAATATGGGCTCGACTTCACATTCACTCGGTTTCATGCTTTTACTAATGCACAACATCAAATTGACAATGAGTGGAGTTCCTTCATCTAACCTATTTCACTAGAACTGATTATTCAAAATCATTGATTATAAATTAAATGGATTATCTATTATTCGATCAATAGAGAAACGGATAAAATAAGACGAGTACGGAGAAAATGCAGATGTTTTCGAGTAGAAGTAAGTTTACCGGAATACCCAAAGACCAGGACTTGGTGGCAGCACTAACAGCCTTCCATAGACCTTTTTTGCCGCGACCTTCTTCACCGTATCCCCCGAGAAAATACGCACTCAAAAACCACCCTATTCATTTCAAAAATCAACAAAGATAAACCCAAATTGAGAACATTTGATTACCTATAATTTTATTTCACAATGGAAAAGGAAAAAAAAAAAGGAAATATACCAGCCATAAAAGGGTCGGCAGTTTTGAAAGTTTCGAAGTCGAAAACGGACAATCCATGGCTTAACCTCCCGATTGCAGCGAACAAAAGCAACGCTGCCACATCGCCGCCGGCCAACACGGCCACGAGACTGCAATTTATAATTCAATTTCCAATTAAATAAACAAACGCACAAAAAAAAAAAAAAAAAAAAAAAATTGGACGGAAAAATATATGCATACCCCCATTTAGCGATACGAGAAGAAGAGTCGGGTTTCTCGAACTGAATAACGCCCTCAAGGGGGACACTTTCTTGGCCCACGATTGAGATTGAATTAGATGCGGCGGAGCCTTGGTCCTCGAATTTGACGGTGGAGGAGGTGGTGGTTTTGGTGGAGGGGCCGCCGGAGGAGTCGGCGGCGTTAGCTATTGTGAGAGGCTTGAGGCGGCGGGAGACTGAAAAATTGGGGCGGCGTTTGGAGAATAGAGGTGGGATTGGGTGGACGGATTTGAGGGAACAGTGGTGGGTGGAGGAGAGCAACGCTCCGCCGGCGCCGGCGGCTTGGCTTAGCAGAGGCACCATTGAATTGTTTGTCGTGAAACTTAACGAAACTTGTGGCAACCAATTATACTATATCATTTCGAAATTCCCAATGACTGTGATTCTTTAATTTCACAAAATATTTGGTAAATAGTACAATTTGACCCTTAAACTATACGTAACCTTTAAAAAATCCGCTGAACTTCAAAATGTACCAATATACTTTGGCTCTGTATCATTTCACACACTTCTACTCTTGATTATATTTGATTTACCCCCTTCACTTGAAAAATTGTCTCCATGTGGCCCTCACCGTTAGTTGTCAGACATTTGACCTTAACACCGCTTGATCTAAGCTCTAAAATTACAAAAACGCCACCTCTCCCAGTTTAAATAATTATTAAAAAAGACAACAAATCAAATAATTAAAAATTCAAGATAACGAGAAAATATAGTCCACGGCGACGCCAGTCACAATTTATTTTTTATTTTTTATTTTTTTCAATAATTATTTAAACCGGGAGGGGTGGCCTTTTCGTAATTTTCAGACTTAGACCAAGCGGTGTTAAGGTCGAATGTCTGAAAACTAATGGCGAGGGCCACATTGAGACAATTTTTCAAGTACAGGGGGAAAATCGATGCAATCGAGAGTAGAAGGGGGTAAAGTGATAAATCGTTGCAATCCGCATTTCCCATTTGCGACGAGCACTTGGTGTATGTGAACTGCGTCTCATCAGTTAATGGTGTTGTGACATCGACATACATAAGTGGGTGCTCATAAGTTTATGAGTTCACTGAACTCCCTTGATCTAGAGATATCTAAGTGGTTCCCAATAATCGAGTACAGTTTCTATGATATAGAAGTACACCATTAATCCTTAATCCCAGACATTACTGTGACTTCAATAGACGACCAGCTGTATCGTGATCTGTCCCTAAGTCCCACCGAGGACCGCTCCAAGGGCCAGTGTTCGTGTAGTCCGAAATCCAGTAGGAGGTATGTGCATTGTGGTAGGGGATTGGATCACTTGACAGTCATGGATATCATTTGTGTTCCTACGATTTATAATCCATGAAGTTTGTGGCCATAGCTGAAAGTGTCGTGATTAGAGAAATGTGTTTATCTAAGTCAAACACGAACGAATTATATAATCAAGAACGTACACACAGTTATTGAAATCATGAAGAGGTCGTCTCGGTGAACCAATGCCTCTGGTTCAATCGGATATGCATTGAAGGGACTGTACTGTACGTGAACTATATCATACAGTTCTTGCAGGCACTTCATTTGTATATAGGGAATCATGATGCGTAGTTGTTAGGCGCCAATCTTGATTCGTTGGGTAGTTAAGTTGAAACTAGCTTCAACTTAATTATAACTCTAGGGACGAGTATAAACCACAATGTGTTGTGAGCGCAGAACTAGTTTACACCTAAACCATTGAGGGTCACACTTCTCGTTTACTTGAGATCCTTAAATGCAATGAGCTAAAATTAATTAGTTAATCTTAGTATAATTGGAGGTCAATGTGATTGAGTCCAACATTCGTAATTATTAATCATGGATAAAAATATCAATGTTCTAAAAATCGGCCGAGGCGGCCGATTAATCGGTCTCCGAGGCGGAGGCGGTCAAAAACCTTTACAATTTTAGTGTAAAAGTTTGAAAAATCGGTTTTTTGCCTGTGTGGCGGTGCGAGGCGGCGCGAGGCAGTCTGAGGCGGTCAAACCTTTATGGCGGGTCAAACTTCGGTGGCAAAAATCGGCAAAAAATCGGTCAATTATTTTTTTTTTTTAATAATTCAAAATAAAAGTTGGTATTTTAATAAACAAAATATGAGCTTATGTTTTATTTTGTTTATGTTAACTGTTGTTATTAAATAACTAATAATGTATGTTAGGAATGTTCAAGAATAAATGTAAATTCAAAAAAAATCTTTTGTATTTATATTTTATAAGGATATTTACGTATTATGATCTTATTATTATTAAACTTTTATTATTTTATTAAGGTATATATATACATGATGCAGATATAACTATGTTTAAATATATTTTTATATATGTTTTGAGTATTTATAAATAATATTTAGAAATATATTATATTAAATTTTAAAACCGACTTATTTCCGATTTATCACCGATTAATCACCGCCGCACCGATTAATCGTGAGTCGGTCCGTGACCACCTCCGATCCCATTACCACTTTTTACAACCTTGAAAAATATAAAGAGGAAAATAATTCGACGAAAATTTAGTAAACTTTCTAAATTGGGAAGTTTCCCAATTTGGCAGGTCCTAAATTAGGGTTTTCAATTTCAGATTTTGTAAAATTGCAAAGTGGTACTCGTATTAACGAGAAATTTGTGCTCGTCACCAAAATACAATTGTTTTATTTTTGCGAGCATTCGCTTGTTAGAAACGTGTTGAGAAAGAGAGTGGGCTTAAACTGCTGAACTTGGTCCAACTTAAGCCCAATAGGGTTTTATTGGAATCTCTATATAAATAGTGTGTTAGTGGCTCATTAACATAAGACCTTAACCCTAGCCTCTCTCGCTCGATCAACCGCTCCACCTTGCATCCGAAACCCTTCTTCCACCACTAGCTTCCACCGCGTTCGCATTTTCTTTTTCTCCCCGTTCTTTTTTGTTGCATTTAGCCTATAACGTATCTAATACTATGTGGATAGTGGATTGAATATACAAGGTGAAACCTTAGAGGATGAGGAGTCTTCTGCCGCCTCCGCCGCTCCCGCGTCTCCTCCACGCACCACCGCAATCCGGTGATGAGAGAAAGCAGCCGTAAAAATCTGATCTCGAATTTTCTGCGTAGTCCATCGAGAAAACTCACCATAAATAAAACGATGATCCGATAAGCGTGGAATTCGGATAGAAGGTTCGAAACTCATGGAAATACAATCCCTCCGAAGGAATGGTCCATTAGATTACTATTGATAGAGATACTGAAGTTGGAGCAGGCCTGAAATTTCAGATCAGAAAATAGTTTCGATCCACACGCCACCTCATGCGTTGTCGTCACAGTACGTGCAACACACGTGCCGTTGCACCACCGCCTGCAGTCGGATCAGTAGGAGCCGCAAGAGCAGTTAGCCATCTTCTCGAGTCTTCGTTTGATACACGCTTCAAGGGTAAAAACTCATTTTCCCTAATTAATATATATTGATTAATTTATATTAATTGAGATTAATGCATGTTAATGATGTATCAAATCACATGAATCTATATGTTCCATTATGTGTTTATGTGAATCATTAGTTGAGCATGTTTATTATTTGATTTAATATTGCGAGCATGCTATGATGATTTAATTTATGTTATTTAAATTAATCACATAAGCGAGTATGTTTGTCGATGATTGGAAGCGAAAAGATACACAATTAATTGTAATTTAATGTGCACGTGTTTGTTTATATAAATTAGTTTATATAAATATATATTTTTTTCCTCCGAGTATACGTCCCCCATACCGAACAACCCGTTGGAAAAAAAAAAGATGTCAACTAATGTTAATATTAACTAATCTTGAGTTAGCTAACCGAAGCTCCGACAACCCACCACCGGAAATAAATTAAAAGGAAAAGAAAAGATAAAAGGTAAAAAAAAAAAAGGAAAAAAGAAATGCCCAATCCACCACATTAATGTCCTTCATACCTCTTCATTCAGTAGGGTGTGTTTGGTGCCTTAAGCAATTATTCTGTATAAATCATTTCCTCATTTCCGTGGTATGTATTTTGATACTGACATTGCACAATAACAGTTGTTCCAACAGAACACCACCAAACAGTTCTCAGGTTGCTAAAAGTACATACAAACCATAGGCCAAGTGTTAGGTTAACAAATAATACATTCCTAATGAAACTCACAGCAGCAAAAATCAAGCTTCCTCCAAACTGATCCAACCTTAATTCCCAAATTGTTCAAAAAAAAAAAAAAAACAATTAATTCCCAAAATCGCATTCTCGAGCATTTTGTCATCAAGCAGCTGAGTACAATTAGAGAAGGAAAAAAAAATTAAATTATATTACAATAAACAAACCACGAATCCACGAATTTCTGACCATAAATAAAAGAAAAACACACCAAATCTTTGTACGAATTAGAAACACATCCAAAGCAAGTAAAAAACCAACATGAAACAATAAATACCCAGCCACGTCAGCGGGACGATTTCTAACCGGTTAATTATCCACAACCAAGATCCCATCTAGTCAGCTTCCCAATTAGTAACGCTTGTCATCAATTCTTTTTGCCGCCGACAAAAAAAAAATTCACATCTGCATATTTGCACCACCACCATTCTGAGGATGAGTCAACTCACCTCCCGATTTCAAGATTCCACTATATCCATTTCCTCCAAAACCCATCGGTCCATGTGCAGCACCATTTACAAAAGTAGGATACATAGGGGCAACACCTCCGCTGTAAGGGAAGAAACCCCCCCTAAAACCAACCATTGCAGGGGGCCAAGGCCCCCTCGGAGCAATCGGCGCAGACCCATAACCAATTGGGCCGTAACCTCCAAAAGGGTACCCCCCACCCCCACCGTAAATTCCAGCTCCATATGAATAATTTACAACATTGCCATACGTGGTGGGGTAGTACCCTACACTTGGTAAATAGCTTCCTTGGTTATAAGAGTTGTTTAAGTTATGACCTCTTGCATTATTACTATTGTTGCCACTACCCATAGCACTGTCTTTTGGTACAGCCCTTTTGACCTCCACGAGTTTCCCGGTCAACTCGTGAAAGTTCTTGCGCATAACTTCCTCGACAGATTCCTCAGAGTCGAATGTAATAAAACCAAACCCTCTTGGCCTATGGGTCATGTTATCGTGCATGACAACCACATCGGTGATTCTGCCGAATTTTCCGAAGTAAGTTCTGAATTCGTCGTCGGTCAAATTAGCTGATAAACCACCTACGAATATCTTCTTTGTCCTAAAACTTTCGCTGCTACTAATGTTACTCCTAGTGTTGTTCGTAATCAATCCCCGTTGTTGATTTTGCTGCTCGTTCCTCGGAATAGCCCTTTTCACCTCCACCTGTTGAGGTGGATAAACAATATTCCATTAAAATAATTTTGTGCTGACATATCAAACAGCAATTGAACAAAGATTTCTAGGGTTCTCGGAATTTGATTTGTTAACAAATCTACTCGAGGAAGGACAAAATCAGAAAATAATCACATCAATTATAGAAAAAAATACGATTTTTTTTTTGCAAAAACACGAGAACATATATTTTGCAAAAATAAATTAAAACAAAAATACACGAAAACCTAATAAAAAGTGCGACTTTAATTCTTTTTTTTTCCCCTCCACTTCAGTACCAAGCAATAGTATCCAATAAGTAAAACATAAACAAATTTCAAATGGGGATTTCAAAATACTACCACAAGAGAACTACATTACTCCAATAGACAAATGCCAGAAAGTCAGAACTCGAATTGATAAAGAAAAAAAAAATTAAATAAAAACAGCACAAAGAAATGAAACAGAGCAGCTTATATATAAGTGGAAAAACACACACGCACACACAAAAAAAAAAAAAAAAAAAAAAAGAAACACAGAGATACCATGTACAACTATCTAGCTACAAATTGAACCATAATACAACCCAGAAACCCAAAATCAAACACCGAAATCAAATCTCGACCAAAACACAAGCACGAAAAAAGAAGAAAATAAACAAACCATGGAGAAAAAAGTAAACCCTAAAAGGAAAAGTAAGAGCAAACACACCGTTCTACTAAGAATGATATGGGGATTTTGAAGGGCACGATCAACGGCAGAAGATTCAGAGAAGGTAACAAACGCAAATCCCCTAGGTTTACCGGTATGCCGATCGACAGCAATCACAGAGCCCAAAACGACGCCGTATTCAGCGAAATGCTCTTTCAGAATATCGTCAGTGGTTTCCCATGAAATACCCCCAACGAACAGCTTGTTCGGCTCGGCCTCCTCCATACCTATTTTTCCTCAAGCACACTCCTTGACGATGAATTAATGAAGAGACGAAACGGAAGAGGAAAGAGAAAAGCTAGGGTTTTTATTTTTTTATTTGGGCGTGGCAAAAAAATTGGGGGGAAATAAAAGAGGGAAAAAAGAGGGGGATGAGAGAGAGAGGAGAGAGAACGGCGAGTCCCAAAAGTGAGGAGAGTAAGAAGTGGGGTTTGTTTGTTTGTTGAATGACAGAAGTCGTGTGTATGTAGGAATATGAATGCATATCTGAAGATATTTGATGTCAATTATATTTTTCTTTCATTAGGTCTCAGCCCCACGTGACCACGTCTTCCGGGTCTTTTTTTTCCAATCACCAACATATATCTATACATTAATTGTACATTTGTTTTTCATCCATACATAGATAGATGCATACATACATTTGGATTAAATACAAATTTCACTATTGTACTGGCACCAATATCACATATACCCTATGTACTACAAAATACGACAAAGTGATCCCTTCAACTTAACGGTCAATACTTAAAATCTATAACACCGGTTAATTTGTGTAGCATAATTACCTTTTTGCCCATACATTTATGATACATATAAGCATTTTTTGACTCTATTACGTAGATTTCCGGTTGCATCGACGAGTGGTTCTAGAAAAATATGTTGTGTAGTGTTCGGACGTAAAAAATGAAATGCGTGAATTTTGAGAATTAGAATTACGGGAAGCATTTTAAACCGAGAGTTTTTGGGTGAAATTTTTTGGATGGGAACAAAATTACAAAATTTCATAAAATTGAAAAGGACATTATAAAAAAACAATCATAATATTTTTCCGAAAATTTGGGTGAAATTTTTAGGTTGTGGAAAATAAAATTATGGAAGAAACATTAAAAAAAGGGAGTAATTGAGTATAAGAGAGAAAGAACGAGACACACCTTTTATACACAATCAGAGGGCTATTTTTGTCCACAATTATCTAATATCTAGTGCAATGGTCGGTCAACTTTGAAAAGGGGCATATTCTTTAACATGAATTGACGGCATGGACCACTTTGTTGCATTTTGTAGTATAGAGAAGTCGGCATTGACCACTTTGTTTCGTTTTGTAGTATAGAGAAGTAGATGCGATACTGATGCTATATAGCATGGAGGTGTGATGGAGATCAGTTTGGCAAGCTTGGGCCTAACTCCTCATATTGGGCTTATTAAATAGTATAAGGAAAAAATGTATGAGCCGAAAGAGATTTATTGGGCCCACCGACCCAATACACGTCAAAGATAAGGTCTCTTTAGAAGCTCGCGACTAACGAACCCGCCAGCCCATCTGAACATGCTAGAGATAAATTAATAGAGTATGTGACGAGTGAATGAGACTCGTTGAAAAGAAGATCCACAAGATGTGTTCCTTAAATAGATAAGGAAAACATATCAATTAAGAAGAGTAATTGAGCAATCAATGTAATTAGACAAATAAAGAGACCATAAATTAGGAAATATCTAAATAGAAATGTAAAGACCCGATTAAGAGTACGATTTAACATCAATGAAAACACTTTATACTCTCTTCCAAGCTCTCTCTCATATTCATTCTTTCCGTTCATCATTTCACCATCGTCGGTCCAATATCTAGCGTTCGGTGTGTTTCCAACAGTCATAAAGGAGTAGGATTTGGAGTGAGATATTGAGGGCGTAGATCCTACGCCATCAAGGTGCAATTTGTATTTGCCCCTGTAAATTTCTCTTGTTTTTGTTTAAACACTTTTTGAACACATATTACATGACTCTCAATTGTAACACTTTGTTTAACACTTTTCAGAGCCGTGCCTATCTGAAACTTAAACCCGATTATGTTTGTGTTGAACTTATTAATTATGTGTTCGATCAAGTTAAAATTTTTGACTACTAGAGCTATAAATTAGGGGTGAGAATAAAAAACCGAGGAACCGAGGAACCGAACCGAAAACCGAAAAAACCGAACCGAATTGCACCGAACCGAAGTATACACCGCATACTCGGTTTTCATTTTTATGTGAACCGAAAAATTCGGTCCGTATTCGGTTTTTCAAGTTGGAAACCGAACCGAGGAACCGAACCGACACAAAACGACGTCGTTTCATTAAGTATATATATACCTGTTTATATTTTTTTTTTACTTTTAACGGAGAAGGGAGAGAACGCACAATCACAAATTCACAGATACAAAAAATTATACCCGACTCCCAAACTGAACCCTAGCGCCGCTTCTCAAATTCTCCATCGCCGTCCTCGGACTCTCACCAATCGCCGGTGACTCGCCGCCCTTGAAATTCTCCTCCAAGGTTTCACTGTTCAAAAATCACGCAAAGGGTAAGTTGTTTTTCTTTTGTTCAATTCGTCTACAAACTTTTTCTTTTATTTTGTTTTTTGCTAAATTTATTTTTGGGTTATTTCGTTTCTTACTCTTGCTGTTGAATTTTTTTGTTAACCATCAAATAGGATGTTTTTGAAAATTTAAAATTTGTTGAGATTTTAAATAATGGGACAGATTTTAAATAATGAAAAATTGTACAGTGAGTTTGTTTCTTGAAATCTTGACTTGTTTTTTTTTTTTTTTTCCTTTCACAATATCTGCTTTCCCACAGATTCTCTTTTTCCTTCAATAACATGTCATCCTCTTCTTTTTTTTTTTTTTTTTTTTCTTATCCTTTTTTTTTTTAACTTTTATGCAATAATTGTGTTTAATTTTATTTCTTATGTATATTGTGTAGAACTGTAGATGGGAGTTGGTGACTATGTCGCTCATTTTTACTGTTGGAATAATGTTTTGTGTGGTTTTGCTGTGGAATAAATGTTGCTGCTATTTTTTTTAAGGGTTAACTGCAAAAAATCCCCTAAACTTTGGACGTTTTTGCACTTTACCCCCTGAACGGAAAAAAGTTGCACGAGCATACCTCAACTTACTAAATTGTAGCACTGAAGTCGAAATTGTCTATTTTTGGCAAAAAACTGGCCGGAAGGCATAACACGTGAGAAGCACATGATTTAAGCTGGGTAAATCGGTCTTTTCTCTTACACCTATTTTTCTTTCTTTTGTTTCATTAATATAAACAAATCTTAAAAAGGAAAAGAAAAAAAGTGGGTATTATATGCAAATCGTTTTATTTTTTAATTATCATATGATTTCTGGCTATGTATTTGAAAATTTTGTAATATTTCAGAAACTTTTTAAAGTTATTTTATTCCAATAAATTTTAGTTCATTCATTTATTTTTAACAAAACAATATACAAATATATATATTATATATATTACATATATAAATACATATATATTATATATATTACATATATAAATACAAATAATTATTAAATTAGAAAAAAAAAAGAAAAAAAAAAAAGTGATCTTCTTCTATCTACCCAACCACGGACCACCCCCTGACCACCACCTCCGCCGCCACCTCCACTCCGGCGTCGTCTATTTCGCCCACTTTTTTGGTAACCGCTCCACCTCATTTTTCCTTTTTCTCAGCCATCGTCACCGCAACCTCCGCCGCCCGACCTCGTTTGTGAATTGCAGCCTTGTGTTCCACCTCAAACGAATTTCGTTTTCTCAGCCCTTTGTTACCACTTTGCAATGAAATTGAAGCAGAAAAATCGACTACGGCCAAACAAAATTCACAAGCTACGATTCTGCCACCGGAGACCGCCCCCTTATTTCATCCACCACGAATAGAGCGGCGCCCTAATCGAAATCAACGCCGCCGTTTAATCTCACCCCGTCAATATTTTCCATTGGGTCTCGCGGTCTGATTTTCCCTACAACTGCATCTGGCTGATTTTTGGTGGGTCTTCGTCAAGTTTTGCGCGGCGGCGACATCCAGTTTTTGGTGGGTCTTCATCCAAGTTTTGAGCTTGAAGAATAATGAAAGAGAAAATCTTAAAGCTTAATTGGAAGATGAGGCTGTTGGTTGGAGATGATGAAGATGATGGCGGAGCAGAGTGGTGGTGGCAGATCTGGTGGTGGTAGACTGGTAGTGGTGTCTGGGAGATGAGGTTGTGGGTTTTGTTTTTTTTTCTCTTTTCTTTTTGCTTTTTTTTATTTTCTTTTTTCCTTTTCTTTTTTTCCAAAATCCTGTGAGGTGGCGAATTTGCCCCTCCATTTACACGTGGGAGTTGTACGTGTGTAATTCCGGGAACAAATAGGCTAAAAATGGACAATTTTGGTTTCGGTGCTACAATTTTGTAAGTTGAGGTATGCCCGTGCAA
The DNA here is from genome assembly GCF_000504015.1 of Erythranthe guttata. The sequence continues at coordinate 679,517 of NW_012193374.1, read as the reverse complement.
CTTTTTTCCGTTCAGGGGATAAAGTGCAAAAACGTCCAAAGTTTAGGGGATTTTTTGCAGTTAACCCTTTTTTTAATGAATGTTGTTGCTGGTCTTTTTTTTTTTTTGTGAAGTGTTGAATTGATTTATTGTATATTTTTAGCTGATTTAGAATGAACTTAAATTGATTTTTGGGCCTATTTGGGCATAAGTTTGAGCTGATTTTTTTTATTTCTGAATTTTGAGGTGCTTATTGACATTTTTGGGCTGATTTTTGGGCCAAAATTAGCCCAAAACCGAACCGAAAACCGAACATAAATTGAAACCGAACCGATAGTTTAATGAACCGAAAAGGAACCGAAACCGACAAAAAACCGAACCGGAACCGGTCGGAACCGAACCGCAGGGAACCGATCGGTTTGGTTTTTGGTTCTTTACGAACCGAACAATTCGGTTCCGGTTCCGGTTTGTGGCTAAAACCGCACCGAACCGAACTGTTCTCACCCCTACTATAAATTATCAAAACTTGTAAGACCTAAGAACGAACTAGATTCACTTAAGTCATAATTATTTGAAAATTTAATGGATCGAGTTGAACTTAATTAATTATGCGTTGAGTTTAGTTAAAAATTTAACTAATAGGGCTTTCATTTAGTTGTGTTTCAATAAAAAAAATTAAGACCTAAAAACCCAAGTATATTCATTTGAGTCAAATATATTTGTAAATTTAATCGATCGAACATATTATATTTGAGCATAATTTAATTAATTATGTGTCAGATTGAGTTAGAAAAAATTCACTACAAGAATTTCGATTCAGTTTTGTGTTTCAAAATAAAAAAACTTTTAAAACTAAAAGAACGAAGTAGATCCATTGAACGGAACTATGTTATAGCAAAATTCGAGTCATCTCAAGTCCAAAAAGAAAAAAAAATTGTCTTGCTTTTCTTTTCTTATTGAAACTTTAAAGTAGCATTAGGTTGGAAAAAACATAACTAAAAGGCTTTTAAATGTATTTTATATTAAAGATTCACAAACCTCAATTAATTTTTTTTCTTTTTTTCTTTCAGATAAGTTGAATGAATGTGCTATGATATAATTCATTTTGGTATAGAGGCATCGAAGCCCACACAGTTCTCTTTTACTACTAACTACTAAGCCTTCATTTTCTACAAAATTCTTCTTCCAATCTCTTCTAAAGTTTTCAAAGTATTTTTTTTTAATCAATATATAGATTCCACATTCTTTCTTCAAATGTTGTAAGGAAAAGTAGAGAAATGTTGTGAAGAACAATTGAGAATTGTTCTAAAAATGTCGTGAAAAGATGATCATTTAGTTATTTATGTGCTATTCGAATTTCTTTAAGGGGCTATTTAATATACACTCCTAGAATGAAAAATATGTAGTGATGAGTCCACCCCTAAAATTCTTTCTTTGAGATACTCCTGGAGAAGCAAAAGTACTATTGTGCCCTTATTTGTAATTTTCGCCCAACTGCATTCAACATTTCGCCAACTACATTAAGCATAATAGCCAATTGCATTTAGCATTTATTATTTTCAGATTTTTTAATAGAAAAGTATAAATTTTTATTTTATTAGCATTTTCTTTTATTTGTTACAAAATATTTTTAATTTTTTATTATTATTTTTTTATTATTTTTTTTTTGTTTTTTTTTTTAATTTTTTTAATTTTTTTTAATTTAAGAAAAATAAATGTTCAATAAGTTTCCTGTACAGAAATTGACTACATATGACTATAGTACAGTACATGTTCTATAGTAATGTATAGTTATATATAATCATGTACATTCTTTTTACTCCAAAGTTATATATTGTCCTGTACCTTCTCATCACCCCAGAGTTATATGTAGTCGATTAAGTATGTAGACCGCTGGTTATATATAAAAAAGAACTTCATCGACACCAACAACAAAAATCACAATTTAAATCTTGATATTATAAATCAACTTGTACAAATATAGATCCAAAAACACAATCTCATGCATATGTTCTTCAACAAAGAACAAATCATTAGTACCGAACAAAAAATTGGAAATACACAATCATCAACATCACTATACATCAGAAGAAATACATAGTTTATATATAACTATTACTACACGTGACTATATATGACTATATGTATATGACCACATGTGACTATATATGACTACATTTATATGATTACATATAACTATATGAGTATAGTCATACTCATATATAGTGTAATTTGTAGTTTATAGCTTGAATCCCACTTTTCAACACGACAACAACTCTGATCTATCGGTTGTAAAAGAACAGTTTTGAATTGAGGAACACCATGTCTACTCTGTAAAACTTAGTGCAGAGAAGTTGTTCAAACACCAAGACTTATGACAAAAAATCAACTTCAATTTCATAACCAACAACAAAGATCCACTGCAGTAAGCATTGTAATTTTAAATTCAGCCGGCTGCAATTCAATCTGTCATTTAGTCCACTTGTCTTCGTAATTATGGGATTGCACCATATCTCATAGCAATCATCTACATACATTACAATTTACAATAAAACATGAGTTAAAAACAATTAAAATTTCAGCCAAGTCATACTACCAGATTGCGTAATTAAACAATCAAGACCAATATTTTCAAGAATCAAGAACAACATTTCCTTGCCAGGTCAATAAAAGCATATGACCCTAATTAATAAATTGACTCTTGTTTCTCAGTATACTATGGAGTAGAGTAATTAATTATAAATAATAACTCTCTTCACACACACACACACACACACACACACACACACACACACACACACACACATATATATATATATGATCTTATTGCAAAAACTACCCCTAAGAAATCTCTAATTAGCAAATACCCCATGTGAAAAAAAATGTGACCAACTCCCCCTGTGTTATCAAATGCGAAGCTCACCGCATGCACCCATTGCATTTTTAAACATTGAATGCGTGTGAAAATACCAATATACCCATCAATGAAATAAAGACCAGTAAACTCATTTCACTCTCCCTCCCAAATTACATTGCATGAACCTGCTTCTGAAAACCCTAAAACCCTAAAAAGATAATTGCCCAAAAGATTTGTGAACCTGCTTGTGAAAAAATGTTGTTTGAGTCGATTGAAACTTGAAATAGCTTCCCCTCTCCTCGATTGAAGGCGCCAGGAAGTCGTATTTGAGATACATAGTCAATTCGCATTGAAGAGAAATAAGAATTAAGGTTTGTAGTATTCTGCCTCATTTGTGTTATTTGAAAAAACCACGTTTTTTTTACTCGGTAACTAAAAATGGGTTGTGGTAATGTTAAATGTATGAAGGGTTTTGTATTTGTAGGGTTTTGTATTTATATTCGTGATTTGGGAACTTTTGGAATATGCTACATTTAATATTTTAGTTTGTGGGAACTAGTTGGGATATGTTTTTTGTTTGCTTGTTTGTAACAAACACATTTTTTTGCTTTGTAGGGTTTTTTTTAATTAATTTTTGGTATCAGTTCTTTATGATCATTTTTTTTGTTGTCTTGTTGTTTGAATTGAAAACTTTAAAAAATGGTGTGGGGTATGTAGAAGTAGGGCACTTTATTACTTTTGTTGGTGAAATTACTGCAAAATTTTTGAACTTGCAAAAAAAAAAATATATATTTGAACAGTTGTGTTTTACTGTTTCTTTCATTTTTTTTATATGCAGAATGGACAAGTTGTGTAAAGTTACTATTTGGTTGAATGGTAAATTTGTCCATACACCCAAAATGGCTTATGTAGGTGGCAAAATAGAAGTAGTGGATCGAATTTGTTTAGACTACATGAACCTAGATAACCTATAAAGATCTGTAGTGTGTGTGCATGTGCGTGTGTGTGTGTGGGGGGGTGGGGGTGGGGGGGGGGGGGGGGGGCCGGGGGAAACCAAAATTCCATTCCACTTTGGTTATCCCGGACAATCCCTTGGGGAATAAAGATTATTTTAAAATTAAATTCCCCGGGGCCACACCGGAAAACCTATCCCCCCTAACATTTTACCCAAAAAAAAATGGCAGAGAACCATTACTTGCAATTGATGTGAATGAAAATCTGATTACGGATGAAGAACCAATTCTCTTGCTTAAAGACATTGAAGAAAATACAAGAGAGACAGTAGAGACTGTAAACATTGCAGGTGCTGAACTAAATATTGAAGATGGGACAAAAATGATTGAAGAGGAGGCACCACTGAATCAAGAGAAGACACTTGATGAAAATAAGGCACTAATGAATGAAGATGAGACACTAATGAATGAAAAGGAGGCACCACTGAATCAGGAGACACTGGATGAAAATGAGACACCAATGAATGAAGAAGAGGCACCACTGAATCAAGAAGATGCACCAATGAATCAAGAGGATGTAAATATATTTGAAGATGATTCTTCAGATGAAGATTATGTTTAAAGCAACTAGGGTTGTGCATGGATCGGTTTTAACCATCAACCAACCCATTTTCGACCCATAATTTGTGATGGATAATCAACCATCAACCGACCTATTTAAGTTGGGTCGATAATGTCAACCAACCCATGTATAGTTGAGTCGATCATGGTTTCTAATATGCTAAAAAGTTGGTTAGTCGGGTAATATCGGCCTACCAATTACTTTATTTATTAATTTATTATTTATTAATTTTAAATAAAATATTTAATATTTTTAATTTCAAAATTCTATTTTATATTTATTAAATTGTCTAATATTATAAAATCAATAAATCTAACCTAATTATATAATTTGAACTATTTTAATTTTAAGACATATAGCCTAAATAGTTGGACTATTATTATTTGTTGAACTATTTATGTTTAATTGCAACACATATGCCTGTAATGTTTTGAATCTCTTATTTGAATATTGTTGAACTAGTCACATTTAATTTATAAAATATATAGCGTTGTGACAAGTAATAAAATATTAAAAATTTTTAAAGAATATTTAGATGGATGACCCATCAACCAAACATCAACCGACCCACGAAATTGGTTTTCAATCATCACCCAACCGATGTAAATTGGGTCGATAACGGTTTCCAATATTTATGAAAGTTGGTTGCATGGGTTAGTTGGTTTTATGGCTGGTTTTAAACCAAATCAACCAACGCACAAACCTAAAACCAACAATGAAGATGGTGATGATTATATACCCTCTGATGCCCCAAGTGAAGAGTTTGCTGACATTGAAGGCTCCTCGGAAGATGATATATTTCTGGACATACATACTAGTAAGAAAGATCAAGCTAGACAATTGAGGCAAATGTTGAACAAGGAAAAGAGGTCAGTCCAGAGGTATAAAAAATGCATAGTAAATCCATCTCAACACACAAAAACACATGCTCGATTCATATTAAACAATTAATTACGTACCTTAACGCTTCCAGCGAAAATTAAGAACACATGCGTATAATTAATTCGATAATAAATCACATTGCATGCTCGCAGTAAATCATGAATTCATACAAATAATTACATATAGCAATTCACGAAAATTCATACTGCGAATATTAACATATAATTTAATCTAATTAAATTAATACCTAATTAAAAACGGATCCTAATAATACCTCTTAAAGCGTGAGGCAAACTCTCGAATTGAAGCAAACTGCCACGGAAACCAATCCGTGCAGTGGGGAGGAGCAACGGCGGTGCAACGGCGGTGCAGCGGCGACGGACGCGCTCAACGATGGCGGTGCGTGAGATCCACGCGCGGTATTCGGGCGGCACATGGGGGCGCGTGCGGCGGTGCTTCGACGATGGCTTCTTGGTAATTCGACTCCTTTGTCTTCCTCCTCTCGGATTTCACCTCGTATACTGAGATCTACTAAATACATGGCACTAGACACGTAAAAGTCAGAACAGACGGAAGAAAAAGACAAAGGAAAGAAACTACCAATAATAATCGGCGCGTGAGGCCGATTCCGGCGACGTCGACGGCGGCGGCGATGGAGGAGGAGAATCGACCGAGGATTGTGAGAGAGCGTCTAGGGTTTTCTCTTGTGTGTTGTATATTGTGCAAGACCTATAAATCATGTATTTATAGTGTCTTGTATAAAAATCCCTAACGAGCTTAAATTGGACCTGGCCCAACAGCTTAAGTTCGTTAGTCTTTACTCGCTCGTTTCTCACAACTCGTTTGGAATCATTGAAACGATCTCGTCATTACGAGTGCCGATTCTCGATTTCCAAATTTCAAAAGTGGAAACCCTAATTCAGTGGACCTTCTAAATTTGGAAACTTCCCAATTTAGAATGTTCACTAAGATGTTTGCCTATTATTTTCCTTTTCTTATTCTCATTCATAATTCCAAATTACGAATGTTGAACTCAATCTCATTGACTTCCAATCATGCAAAGATTAAACATTTTTATCGACCGTTTATTCAAAGATCTCGAGTGCACGAGTAGTGTGACCCTCGATGGTTCAGGTGTAAGCTAGCCGTGGGTCCACAACCCTTTGTGGTTCAAGCTCGTCCCTAGAGTTATGATTAAGATGAAGCTCGTTTGTAGAACCCCGATTTGGAGACAACTACTCGAATAATTCACCGGAAAAAAAAATCTATAATTCTATAAAATAAATTCGAAACTTAAAATTTCAAAACCTTTATTTATGATGTAGAAAAGGATCAATACTGCATGACAACTTGAACTAATACGAAATACAAAGTTCAAAATAGATGACTATTTATTCTATTACAAAGACGCCCAATTGAGTGACTTATCCGGAAATCGACTTAATTTATTATATAGTCTAAGCAAAATAACATGACCACTTGATACCTAACCTGCACATAACATCCAAGAAAGGAAACGAATAAGTCCAAATGACTTAGTTAGAAAGTATATAGTTTTTTAAGAAATGCAATAGGAAATTTAATCGGTATAAGATGAAAGAAATATATAAAGGCTCAAAATTTTATTTTTTTGGCGGGATCTCCAACCTTGTATCTCCCAAATATTCCTTTTAACCCTTATCCCTCCATTCCGACTCGAGTGGCCGCTCGAGTGGAAACATGCATTAGGCACAACCGGAATGTGCCGGTTTGGCCTCAAGACGTTTACCTCCAAACAATCAAGTGGGTTTCGTTCGGTAGACTAGACATCGACAACCTGATGTTGCCCAACCGTCTTGCCGAAAGATCCCGGGCCCAAGCTCCCCCAAGAGCGTCCTCAAGGGTGGGGACATGAATAAGGTTCAAGATTAAACAAAATCTCTTGCTAAAATCAATTTCAATTAATGCGATATAATCCCATAATTATATCAATAAAAGAAAGGGCTGCAATAAGTTAAATCATGGGAATAAATCAAAAGGACATAAGCTCTGAGAAATTAAGAAATTCAAAAGCTTAATAAACTCAAAAAATTGAACAAGCCAAGGAAATAATTTGGAGATGTTGTGCGCAACAAGAAATTGGTCTAAAACATAGTTTCTCACCTTGTATTTGTGGAGTTTGTGAGATTTGGGTTTGACCTAGAAATTCGTTCTTCTTCTTTAGTTCTTGACCTCCATCTTTGTTTTCTCTGTAAATTTAGTGCGTGAAGTAGGGTGAAGAAAAACACAACTTTGTCTATTTCTTTTATAGAGGGGAAGGAAAACATGTGACGTGTCCAGCAAATAATTTTGTTTCTGCATGAATTGATGCGGTGTCAATTTCTCAATTTCCACCGAGTAAAATGACTGCCAGGTCAAATTCATTGAATCTGCCTTTTTTTTTTTATTTACTTTTTAATACCCAAGATTTTCTTAAAATATTAATTTAGTCCCCAATATTTGTTTAAAGTATAATTAAAATAAATTACTCTTAAGTGAGATAAATAGTGTTTGAGAATTATATGAGGCGCTACATCGTTTCAACTCAATCACCCAACGAATCAAAATTGGCGTCTAGCAACTACGCGTCATGATTCCCTATATATAAATAAAGTGCTTGCAATAACTTTTTGATATAGTTAACATACATTACGATCCCTTCGATTCATATGTCCCGATTGAACTAGAGGCATTAGTTCATCGAGACCTCCTTAATAGTTCAATAACTGTGCGATCGTTCTAAGTGTTGTAATCGGTACGTGCATGACTTAGAAAATCGAATTCTCTAATCATCACTTAGTCAACTCTGGCCAGAAACTTAAAGATTACAAACTATGAGAACACACAGGACATCGAAGACTATTCTAGCGACTGAATCCTCGACTACAATGCATAGACCTCACACCAGATTTCGGACTGCACGAACACTGGCCCTTGGGGCGGTCCTCGGTGGAACTCAGGGACAGGTCACGATACAGCTGGTCCTCTAGTGAAGTCACGGTGATGTCTAGGTCTTAAGGACTAATGGTGTACAACTATACCATAGATATCTCTACTCGATTATTGAGAACCACTCAGAGATTTCTAGGTTGAGGGAGTTCAGTAAACTCGTCAACTTACGAGTACCCACTTATGCATGCCGATATCACAATAACGTTTATTGATGAGACGCAATACACATACACTAAGTGCTACTCTTTTAATGGGAAATGCCGATATCCTCATTGGTGGCGTAACCATTCGACTAGGAACATGTTTAACAGTTATATTACTTAAGTAAATATCTCACGATCCTAAAAGATCAATTACAAGTACTTGTAATAACTGTAAGGACTATATCTATGTTTGAACAAGGGACAAAGATATAGAATGTCAAGGTGTTTTATCATTAATACGAAAAAGGATTATTTATTACAAGAATAAATGGAAAGACCACAGCCACAAGTTGGCTTGTTGGTCACCTACTCTAACACATTGATTGGTATAGTGATGCGGATGATGAAGATGATATTGAAAACCTTAATTGGTTAGACAATGTGATACGAACTCAGTAGAACTTGTTACGAGACCTAATACCTTACGCGGAAGCAAGACCAAAAATATCCAAAAACGAAGGATTCAGATTGGCGGAAGCAATGAATAATGACCCCATAGCTATACAGAGTTAGAAACCATTATTGTCAAGGTGAATTATAATATTGACCCCGTGGTTATAAATAACCAGAAACCAATATTATGCCGGTAAGAAAATTACAACAATCCACTTGTAAGATTCCGGAGTTTGCTGTAGAACAGCGAAGGGGAATTGACCTTTCAAAAACTCAATTAATTCATTAAAATTCGTCCATTTAAAATAGGCCAAATTGGCAACCTATTTATAAGATCTAAAAAGACTCTTTTTTTCACAAGGAAAATGACTCCTACCTAAGCTATAATAAGTAAACTAATAAGTCATCGAATCCTAATACTAAAGAATTCTAAAACAACAAAATATAATAAATACTAAATAACATCGTAATTTAATACATTATAACTTGATCTTCAAGTCGACTTCCCGATCACCCTTGTAACTCGCGTAAACAATTGGTTGTGCATGTGCATGCAATTTCGTCACTGTTCCACTTCAAATCTCTCTCCGATCAAAATATAGAAGTTGTGGAACGTCCAGTTCGCGTTTCATTGCAATTTGAATCACCCTAATTGAACATCATATGAGAGAGTTATAGGTCGAATGGCAAACTCTGCCAGAATCATATGGGACTTTCGGGATGCATGAAATTCGACTTGTCCAACGATTTTTTCTCTTTTTTTTCTTCCAATTCCAAACCATCGACCCTTCAAAAGTATGATTGAAGCCTTTATTCTTTAATTCCAATCCGAACGAATCCATTAATCTCACTCGCTTTCTTTTCTTCCAATTCTTCGTCTTGGAGCTAGTCAGGATCGTATCACAATGATAGTAGAAGAGTTCCTACTTTCAGTGAAGGGGAATCAATGAAAAATAGAAATCTTGAAGATGGTATGAAGTTTCCAAATGTAGACATTTATAGGCAAACACTTATAGATTGGGTAGTTAGAAATAGATATGAACTGGAGTACTTAAAGAATGAAAGGACAAGAGTGATTGCAACATGCAAGGAAGAGGCTTACAAATGGAGGATCCATGCCTCTGTTGTTTAGGGAAGTCAAATGTTTCAGGTATTGTGTTTTGTTTTTGGTTTATCTTTCTTTGTTTTCTTTAGTTTCGAATGATTTTAACGAATTTATTTTATTTATGCAGGTTAAGACCCTAACACGTGAGCACACATGTTCAAGAAAAAGGGAGAATAAACATGCCACTGCCAAATATTTTGGAATGAGGATGGAACAAGGCATTAAAGACAATGCATATATTGGTATTTTAAAGTTTCAAAACAGTATACTGAGGAAGGTTGGGGTTGAATCTAGTTACTGGAAAGCATTAAGGGCAAAAAGAGTAGCAATGAACAAGATAAGAGGTGAAGATGAGGAAGAATACACCCAATTATGGGATTATTGTGAGACCCTTAGAAGCACTAATCCTGGAATAAATGTATTACTTAGGAAAGTGTATCTCTCTGACCCCCAGTATTTGAAAGAATATTTTTTTCAGTCTTAAAGGCATGAGGATGGGATTTTTAGAAGGCTGTAGACAATTGATTGGTCTAGATGGTTGTTTTCTCAAAACACCACATGGGGGGCAATTGTTATGTACAGTTGGTAGGGATGAGAATGACAACTTATTCGCAATTGCTCGTGCTGTAGTTCCTATTGAAAACAGGGAGATGTTGACATGGTTTGTTTTTAAATTGTTGGATGTGATTGGTGGTATTGAGGATGGGAAGTGGACATTATTTCATATACACAGAAAGGGTTGTTGGAGACCATTAAGGAGATTGCACTAGGTGTCCTCATAGATTTTGTGTTAGGCACATATACCAGAATTTTAAACAAAAATGAACTTCATTAGAGTTAAAACAGTTGTTGTGGAGGGCTGCTTCAACAGGAAACAAAAATGAGTTTCATGGACATTTGAGGGCTATTGAGAGGAGGAAACAAAAATGAGTTTCATGGACATTTGATGGCCATTGAGAGGATTGATGCAGCGACAGCCAAATGGTTGAGGGAGATAGAGCCTTACCATTGGTGTAGAGATTTTTTCAGAAGAGGATGCAACTATGATGTAGTTGTGAATAATTTATGTGAGTCTTTCAATAACTTCATTCTTCAGGCAAGAGAGAAGCCAATTGTTATTATGTTTGAGTGGATCAGAGCAAGACTAACAACAAGAATTCATGTAAAAATGGAGGGAATTGAGAAGTATGATGGACAAATATGTCCAAACATACTAAACAAGATCAACAAGTATGAGAAATATGCAAGAAACTGTTTCACAAGATGGTGTGGGGGAGATGAGTTTCAGGTTGAAGCATATAGTAATAGATATGTGGTTCTATTGAAGTCCATGCATTGGGGCATATAATAATAGATATGTGGTTCATTGTGGTATGTTTCAGCTCAGTGGATACCCATGCCCCCATGCATGTGTTAGAGTAGGTGACCAACAAGCCAACATGTGGCTGTGGTCTTTCGTATTTATTATTGTAATAAACGAACCTTTATTCGTGTTAATGATAAAAGACCTTGGCATTCTATATCTTTGTCTCTTTGTCACAAGCATAGATATAGTCCTTACAGTTATTACAAGTACTAGTAATTGATCGTTAGGATCATGAGATATTTACTTAAGTATTATAACTGTTAAACGTGTTCCTAGTCGAAGGGTTACGCCACAAATGAGGATATCGGCCTTTCCCATTAAGAGACTAGCACTTAGTGTATGTGTACTGCATCTCATCAGTAAACGGTATTGTGATATCGGCATGCTCGTAAGTTGACGAGTTCACTGAACTCCCTCACCCTAGAAATCTCTAAGTGGTTCCCAATAATCGAGTAGAGATATCTATGGTATAGTTGTACACCATTAGTCCTTATGACCTAGACATCACCGTGACTTCACTAGAGGACTAGCTGGATCGTGACCTGTTCCTGAGTTCCACCGAGGACCATCCCAAGGGCCAGTGTTCGTGCAGTCCGAAATCTAGTGGGAGGTCTGTGCATTGTAGTCGGGGATTCGATCGCTAGAATAGTCTTGGATGTCCTGTGTGTTCTGAAAGTTTGTAATCATTCTAAGTCTCTGGCCAGAGCTGACTAAGTGATGATTAGAGAATTCGATTCTCTAAGTCATGCACGTAACGATTACAACACTTAGAACAATCGCACCGTCATTGAACAGATAAAGAGGTCTCGACGAACCAATGCCTCTAGTTCAATCGGCACATATGTATCGAAGGGACCGTACTGTACGTTGACTATATCTGAAGGTTCTTGCAGGAACTTCATTTGTATCTAGGTAATCATGACGCGTAGTTGCTAGACGCCAATCTTGATTCGTTGGGTGATTAAGGTGAAACGAGCTTCATCTTAATCGTAACTCTAAGGGACGAGTTTTGACCACAAAGGGTTGTGGGCCCACGGCTAGCTTACACCTGAACCATCGAGGGTCACACTGCTCGTGCACATGAGATCTTTGAATAAACGGTCAAAGGTAAAAATATTTTATCTTTGCATGATTGGAAGTCAATATGATTGGGTCCAACATTCGTAATTTGGAATTATGAATGAGAATAAGAAAAGGAAAAGAATAGGCGAACATCTTAGTGGACTTTCTAAATCGGGAAGTTTCCAAATTTAGAAAGTGCACTGAATTAGGGTTTCCACTTTTGGAAAGTTGAAAATCGAGAGTTGGCACTCGTAATGATGAGGAAATTATAATGATTCCGAAAATGTAATTTTTACGGTTTTCCGATCATCGAATTGAGAGAGATGAGCAAGTAAAAGAACTAACGAACCTAAGTTGTTGGGCCCGGTCCAACTTAAGCCCGTTAGGGTTTTATGCAAGACACTATAAATACTTGATTTATAGGTCTTACACATAAGATAATACACGAACTAACCCTAGCCGCTCTCACCTCTCTCGGCCAATCTCTACCCGCGGCCACCACCGCCGCCGTCGCCACCATCTCGCCGGAATCGGCCATCCGTTGGCCGATCCTTTTGGTATTTCTTTCCTTCTTTCTGTTCTTCCGTTTTTCTAACTATTACGTGTCTAGTTCCACATATTTAGTAGATCAAAGTATACGAGGTGAAATCCAAGAGGAGGAAGATCGAAGAATCGAAGATGTGAGAAGGCAATTCTGAAAAACTGCTCTCGGATTTTCTGCGCTATCCAGCGAGAAAATTTGCCATAAATCAACCGGTGATTGGATGGACGTGAAATTTTGACAGCAGCTTCACGACTCATAAATCTAAAATTGTCCAGAAGGAATGGTTCATCCAGTAAATAAGTGTAGATATATTGAAGTCGGAGCAAGGCTGTAACTTCAGATCAGCAAACAGGTTGGATCAATAGGAGTGGGAAGAGCAGCTAGCCATCTTCTCGAGTCTTCGTTTGATTCACGCTTCAAGGACAACGCATGAATCACACGCGCCGCCGTAGCTTGGATCATCGCCGTCGGTGCATCGCCGTTGCTGCCCCGGATTGCACGGATTGGTTTCCGTGGCAATCTTGCTTCGACTCGTGCGCTTACCTCACGCTTCAAGAGGTAATAATTCGAATCCGTGTTTATTCGAGTAGTTTTTAAATTAAATGTTCATGTTCGTTTTTGTATGATTTTATGTGATTACATGAAATCGTTTTATTTGTTAAGAGCATGTTATTTGATTTAAACGCGAGCACGCTAATTGATTTAAATTCGGTTAAATAATTAAGCATGTATGTTGTTTTTAATTTCGCTGGAAGCGCAAAGGTACGCAATTGATTGTTTTCAATTATCGGGCATGTGTTTATGTGTTTTAAATTGTTTAAATCGCATAAAATTTTTGTTTTCCGCTTCGTACACGTGCCTGTTACCCAACAACATGGGCTTCAATAGATAGAAGGTTGAGAGTGGAAGATAATGTGGACCACTGTTATTCAAAAAACATGTATTACAAGACTTATAATCACATGGTACATGCAGTTTCTGGACCAAGAGACTACATAATCACTTCACATGAGCCACTTCTACCCCAATGTACAAAAAAAAAAAAAAAAAAAAAGCTGAGAGACCAAAGAGGTTGAGAAGGAAGGCCCCTGATGAGATTCATAGGAATTCAACAAGAAGAGGCTTCACACATATATGCAAGAATTGCCTCTAGCAAGGACATAACAGGGCATCATGTAAGAATCCAACAAATTCAACCTCTAAATTTTACAAGGTAAGTATTTTTTGTACATTTTGTATAATTCTTGTAGATTTTTTTTAATTCAAGATTTTTGATCAATTATTGCATGTTTCATAGGAGAATTTCAGTGGTAAACCAAATGGCCAGACCACTTCTGCATCAAGGGTCCAAACCACTTCACCAAGTGCCCAAACCACTACCACACCAGGCCCCCAAACCACTACCACATCAAGGGCCCCAAGGAAATCCACTACCCCAAGAAACTCTTCTGCACAAAGGAACTTCACTCCACCAAGGGCCCAAACTACTGTTGCCCCAAGTAATTCTGGTGCACCAAGTACTGAAACAATGGCCCAAACAACAAGTATTGAAACAACTATAGCAGCTCCTATTTCTACTCAAGAATCAGGAGTTGGTTTGGAAAGAGCACAACAACCTTCAACCATTGGAAAAGTTGTATGATAGTAGTTTATTATTTTTTTTTATTGACATAGCTATGTATTTGCAACTTACTTCTATTTCTTAAATTTCTTTTTGTAGGTGTATGAGGGTAGTAGAAATGCAATCCTGCGTGGAGAAAGTTAAAGCAACCCCATTGCCAATAAAATGATAAGGAAGCCAGAGATCTTTCAAGTTCTTCAAAATATAAGGGAGAATGCCAAGAAAAAGAAACAGTGGACGCCTTAGAAGTCTTTTGTTTGTTTGTTTTTTGGGTTTTGAAAATTGTGTAATTATTTTTGATGCATTTGAAGGCTGTTGACTAGGTTGATTATGTATGATTTTTCAAGTGATTGGTTAATGATTTTTTTTTTTTAAGAGAACGACACCCGATGAGGGAGGGGGGTTAGGCTTGACCCCCTACCTGTTTATAAATCAAAATTTAAGAAGTGGTTAATGATTTTTGTTGAATTTGGTTGTGATTGGATGACATTGTGATTTGTACTTTGAATGTAATTGGATGAATATCACTTCTGCGATGCAATTAAATGGGAAGATTATATTTTTAGTAATTTGCAGTGCAATTGTTGTTGTAGTTGTACTTGTGTACATGTTTGTAATTGTAATTGTAATTGTCATTGTAATTGTGTATGTGCGTGGTTGCATTTTTTTAGCAACATGGAGGTAATTGACAATTACATTTCACTTCAGAGTTGTTTTTGCCAATACTTTTATAACAATGGGCGATTATTAACAAATTTTCTCATTATATGAGAAATGTGTAACAGAAACAGAAACAAAAAAAAAAGGGCGAATGACAAAAAGGCCCATCACATGGGACTTAAACGCATTTTGGTCCATAAAAAAAAACAGTCTCTCAATTAAGCCCATCCCCATGTCTTTAGTCTAAAATACCCTCAATAATATAATTTTTATCGATTCCACCCATTATGTTCTAACATCCTTAATATTACACATTGACCCCGGATTTTAACAAATATATCACATTAACCCCGAAAACTTTTTTTTTTTCAGAAAATAATTTTTTTTCTGAAATATTTTTTTTGAAAACTTTTTTTTTTCCTGAAATTTTTTCCGGTCGGTCAACCACCGTTGACCGCCGGTCTCCGGCGTCGACTTTTTTTTTTTTTTTTTTTTGAATTTTATTTTCTTAGAAGAAAAAAATATTTTAATTAATATTACTGTTTTAGCTATTAAATTACTGTCTCAGACAGTAATATTACTGTTTGGGACAGGAATATTATGAATATTATTTTTCCGAACAGTAATATTATGAATATTATTTTTCCGAACAGTAATATTATTAATATTATTGTCTAAGACAGTTAAATTACTGTTGAAGACAGTAATTTAGCATCTAAGGCAGTACTATTAATTAAAATATTTTTTTTAAGAAAAAAAATGAAAAAGAAGTCAATTAACAGTTAAATTACTGTCTTCGACAGTTAAATAACTGCTGGAGACAGTAATTTAGCATCTAAGGCAGTACTATTAATTAAAATATATTTTTTTAAGAAAAAAAATGAAAAAAATCAATTAACAGTTAAATTACTGTCTCCGACAGTTAAATAACTGCTGGAGACAGTAATTTAGCAAACAAATACAGTAATATTAATTAAAAATATTTTTTAAGAATAAAAAAGTCAATTAACATTTAAATCAATGTCTCCAACAATTAAATAACTGCTGGAGACAGTAATTTAGCAACGAATACAGTAATATTAATTAAAATATTTTTGAAGAAAAAAAAAGTCAATTAACAGCTAAATTACTGTCTCCGGCAGTTAAATAAGTGCCGGAGACAGTAATTTAGCAGCCAAGACAGTAATATTAATTAAAAAAAAATTTAAGAAAAACCAAAATTCTAAAAAAAAAAAAAAAAGTCAACGCCGGAATCTGGCCGGAAAAAAAAACATTTCAGAAAAAAAAATATTTTCTGAAAAAAAAAAATTTTGGGGGGTTAATGTGATATATTTGTTAAAATCCGGGGTCAATGTGTAATATTAAGGAAATTAGAGCATAATGGGTGGAATTGATAAGAATTATGATTAAAATTGGGGTCAAAATTGATATTAGGGTTAAAATTGGTTAATTGATGAAATTGGGCTAAATTGGGGTGTAAATCATGAAATTGGAGTTGAATTGGGTTTCAATGAATTGGGGGTAATTTTGGTATATATAAAAGGATTTTCCTTATTTGCAAATAAGTTTGAATGGGGTGGATTTATTTGAAAGACAAAAAAGTTTGATGTCCCTCTTTTAATTAAGTGCCCTTGTCATGGGCTTATTTGCCATTACCAAAAAAAAAATGCTAAACAAAAAAATTTCATTCCAACATCAAAGCTTCATTCATTACAATCATAATTGAAACAAAAACAGCTAAAGAGGATTTTTTTTACAGCTTCAATAACAAAAGAACGACCATAATAAACAATTTTAAACTAATAACCCAGGAAATATGCAAAATTGCATCTCCTTTTCTTCCTTCAACACTTTAGACATTACTTCATGTGGCTCGTCTACTTCATCCGAAAAACCTTCTGCAGAAGGCTTGCCAGTTCGGAAATTGTACAGAAACCCCCATCGGCTCCCAAGTTGCTCCAGTTGGTTCACACCAACGAAAAAAATTGAAGCATCGATGTTCACATGAGTAGTACAACTTACCCTTTGATGGTTTCATTGATGACTCACCACTTTTATTATTTCTTTCATTTGCATAAACATAGAGGAGTAATCCCATACCTCAAATCCATCAACGGGGGAATTACTTCTCCTCGCCGTGTTGCTAGACGAATATGATGACATTATCGGAATTTCAATGCAACTCGAGACAAGATCACACACCAATTGAAGGTTGAAATTGAACAACTGAAATTAGGGTATAGAAAGAAAAGAAAAGGGGGAGATTATGGAAAAGCGGAGATGTAGAATGCGTATGAAATAAATATGATTGGGCTGGACATTTATGACATTTCACAAGTGAAAATAAATAAATATTCGCACAAAGTGCGCGTGAGATACAAGATTTACCTTGAGGAGTCCAAATGCTTTGACATTGATAACAAAGAGGGGAATTGGTCACATTTTTTTTACAGGAGTAGTATTCTAATTAGGAAATCACAGGGATAGTTTTTGCAATATGTTCACACACACACACACACACATATATATATATATATATATATATATATATATATATATATATATATATATATATATATATATATATATATATATATATATAAAAACCATTTACTTACCATCACAATTCACAAGCAAATTATAATACAATATTTTGCAGTAAAGAAGAAAATTAAAGATGAAGTAGCAGTGTGTTGCCTATGCTCTTATAGACTCCCCCCCCGGGGGTGGGGGGCGCGCCCCCCCCACACTCAGAAATGTATCCCCACCCCCCCTCGCGGGGGAGAGCGCGGGAGATATATTTTATGAGAGAAGTTGGGACCCGGGGTGGGGGTGGGGGGGG
>NW_012193374.1:648260-661358 GCF_000504015.1 Erythranthe guttata | reverse complement strand
CCCCCACTGCAGGGGGCCGTGTTCCCCCTCATGGTGGGGGGAGCTTAGATCCCATATGATAGTTTTGCTAGGATAGTTAAACTCTTTTTTATTTATGATTTTCCTATGGATATGTCCCACTATTATTTCGTTTGAATTTTCTTCCTTGTTTGACATTTGAAGTTTGATATCTTGAATTATTTATTTTGACATTGTCAAGAGTTTTTATGCGTTGCTTACATGTATTTACATTTAGCATTGTCGCGATGTACTTGAGGAGAGGATCAGTCTCCCAAGGTTTTGATCAACGGACATGCCCTTTGTTCGGACCGCGTGGGTCTTTCGGGGGGGGGGGGGGGGCGTGGCGGTGGACGGCGATGTCGCCGGAAGGGAGAGCGGCACAAGGAAGACGAAAGCGGTGAAAAGCAAGGGGGAGTGGCGGTGGGCGGTGGTGGCGGTGTGGGTATAGAGATATGGAAGAGAACGAGAGAAACGGAACAAGAGGAACGACTGGGTTAAATTGTAGGGTTAGAGAACATATTGAATTAAAACTAAAATGGCAAAACATGTACTTCCAGTTGCCCAGGGGGTCTCACAAATTAAGTTCAAAATTTGGGTTTTTGACTAGGGCGGAAAAATCTATTGGACCTCCTCATATATATTTTCAAAACTAGGGGGTATCACTCATCATCCAACAAATCTAGTGCCTTATGTGTGACATTGCATATCAAACCTTGAAAAATCGGATACGCTGCTTTGTGCTTTCTGATTGTGCTGGATTTAGAAAACTTTGTCTCAATCCTGATTAGTTGAAGCTCAACCCCCGAATCAAGCTGATATTGTACAGTGTTAACAGCTCCTGTAGAAGCACTAATCTATCCCTTGGACGAACTGTGAGCACTCTCCACTCTATTCGTAATCATCAACAATTGCAGCATATAACTAAAACATCAACAATATATTATAAAATGTAGAACTAAAAACCGGAAATACCTGTTAGTCGACTTGTTCCCAAAATGTAATGTTTTATTAGTCCATGCATTGACAAAATTTTCCCTGTAAATCAACCAAGTCTCGTTGAGGTATGCTATTAGTTTGGGATAACAACCATATCGTCTAACCATTTGGTCGTTATTTTTTAGTACTTTGCTTACTTTTGTTGATTCCACTAGCTTTGCCCAATGTCCGCGTCGAAATAAAACCCCGTGTTTACTATTGCCTATAAACTTCGACTCTTTTTTTTCGACATTTCTGTTTATGTGAAACAGACACACGAAATGTACGGAACATGGAAATATATCAGGCAGTGCTTTCAAGAGTCTCAATTCCCTATCTGTCAACATTAAATCATGTTCCAGACCTCCCAATGTACATCTCAGACAACTCAGAGCCCAAGCATAGGTGTATGCATCTTCATGCGACATGAAAGCAACATCAATTGTGAAATTGAAACCAACAGAAGTGGCATTGTCAAATATTTTGTACGTCAAAATCTAAATATCAAATGCAATCAGATTACAATAACTAAACACAAAACAAATAAAAAAAAATTACATACCTGTTGGTTTTATAAGTGCAGTCCATCAATATAACATGAGGAAATAATCGCAAAAGTTTCATTGAAATAGGAGCGGCAAACATCAAAGCAGTCAGTGTATCACTGGCTACAGTACTTCGATGCCAGTATTCATATCTACTTTGTTGAAGGCTATGCATCACGTGTTGTATCACTGTCTTCCCCTCCATATTCTCTTTTTTTCATTTTCTCAAGTTGGTTGTAGACATGTTTGACGGAGGTTGTTGTCCGTGGATTATCCTTTCTCAATCTATCCATAATTAATGACGGTTTCACGTAACTCCTCTCAGTAATTTCACTACCTCGTACTGTTCTGCTGTCAAACGACTATTCGAACCTTGTCTTGTAGGATAAGTATCGTCTTGTGAGTGTGTATGCTATTTTTCAACGTCATTTGCCACAGTCCATCATATCGGGTTCTGCTACCGTATAAGCGAAACGTACATCTACATTTCTTTGTTTCCACATTTCGGGGCTTCTCCAGGTTGGTTCATTTTTACCATCCACACCCATACAAATGGCATATAATTACTACATAAACCTTATTCTCGCTTGAAGCTACCATCAATCGATGACCATAAGTAGCATCAGTATTTTTGGCCCAAACGACTAATGATTTGCTTGTTTCAAAAGCAATATTCTACATTGAAATAATGACTGTGATCTTCAGATGTGGACATGTTTTGAGGAACATCATAACATATATTGGGATTCTCAACTTGATTCTTATTTTCATCCTCAAGTTCATCATCAAATTTGTCTTTATTACCCTACCAGAGTATAAAAATAATAATTAGTATTTTAATACAAAAAAAATATATTTAAAAAAAAAAGTAGGTATGTTCCGTTCTTCGTTATTTACATAACGAAAACCCAGAGGTTTCGTTATTTACAAAACAAACCTTATAATATTTTTGGGTTTTCGTTTATAAAGGAACGAAACCCAACACCCCCCCCCCTCCAGTTTTGATGTTTCGTATGTAAAATAACGAAACCCCCATATTTTTTTGCTATAGTGCTCGTTTTACCTTGTAATCGTAATTCAGTTGGTCATTGAAGTTGTTGTTGTTCAGCAGTAAAATTTTGTGAAACGAGCTTCAGATTCAAAGATTTACAGAATTTTGTTTAGAGAGTTTCGACTTTGTTAGAGAGTTTGAAAAGTGAGAAATGAGAGTAATCGTTGTGTTTAACTCAAATTCAGTAAAGCCCCGCTGCAATTAGCATTTGAGATTGGCATTACAGTGGGGAAAAAATACCATTTAATTAAGGGAAAATTACACATAAAAAAAAAAAAAAAAAAAAAAAAGGCCACGTGCAGGCCTAGTCACCCACGCCTTTGAATCCCCATTCTTTCAGTTATTTTCTTTTCCATTTAGTGCCACCCAAAACTCTGTAGTTTCAATTTGCAGAGTGAAAAAATAGTCGGTGATCTGAGTTGGGCTCTCTCTCATGGCTCAGTGCAGCTTCTACTCTGCTCTCTCATCTCAACTTCCTCGGATCCCAATCCCAAATCTCTCCTTATATTCTTCCCTTAAATCGGACTCCCAAATACCCGATCTGAGTAAGCGGGCCGCCGTAATCAGACCCGCCATCGAAACCCCGATCACCGCCGCCGCCGCGGACGGAACCAAAGTGTTCGTGGTGTCGGATTTGCACACGGACTACCCGGAAAACATGTCCTGGGTCAAGTCCTTACCCCGTCGCACCCACGACAATGACGTGCTCGTTGTCGCCGGTGACGTGGCCGAGACCTCCGCCAATTTCGTTCAAACCATGTCCTTTTTGAAGGATAAGTTTCGCCATGTCTTCTTCGTGCCCGGCAATCACGACCTTTGGCTCCGGCGAGAGGAAACTCCCTTCGTAAGCATTAGGCACCATTAATTACCCCTTTGCCCCTGCCTTCGATTTCGTTGTTTTTTTTTTTTGCAATCGGTAAAATTGAGTGACAAAAAAATTCTCTCTTCTCAGATTGATTTTCTTATTTATGCAATTTCAGTTGGATTCTGTTGATAAGCTGGAGAAATTGCTCGACGAATGTCGAAAAATCGGAGTAATTACTAAGCCCACCATTGTTGGTGGTTTGGGAATCATCCCATTATACTCTTGGTATCATGAGGTATTTTATTTATTTATTTATTTGATGTTTTATCAGTATGAATTAGGGTTTAATTTATTGATTCTGAATCACTTACATTAACTGGCTTTGTTTCAGAGCTTCGATGCGGAAAAGGACATAACCGAATTCCGTATTCCGTCATTGGAGATGGTGATTAACTTTCTTTATCCTTGTAAGGACTTCATATCTCGGTCTCATTGGAATCGCTCGTTACCGAAATGTCAAATTATTGATTGAGTTTGTGCCTATTTGTTGCAAATGTGTTCTTTGTTACATTATTCCGAACACTTGGTCTCGGTTTTGTTTTAATTATACGTTAAAACGAGCCTACTAAATAGGTAAAGGGACACATTGGTGTATTGACTTCTCGTTCCGTATATTTAAAATTTTAAAAATAATTAACATTAGTACCTCTCCACCAAATAATATGACACTGATTGTTGCACTGTAGGCCTGTAAGGACTTCCATGTATGCAGATGGCCCGATGGACTGCAAAATCGAGATAATTCTCTTGCTCTGTATTTTGATTCTTTGAATGACGAAAATTGGGAAACAGTTGAAGATATCCTGACTAGATGCAGCCACATTATTTCGTTTTCTCACTTTGTTCCAAGGTTGGTTAATAGTTTTTTTTTTCTTCACGATCTTTCTAAAATCTAGCAGAAACTTCGATAGTTAAATGACAGCTTTGCCCTTATCTTTTTTAGTAGATCCCCAGAAATTTGACCGGGGCAACATTATGTGTTATTGTTGTGCATCGAGCTAGCAGGATATTATTGTTGTGTGAAGTTTATTGACATCAATATACATGGATTTTCTCTCTTATTTTCTATTTGAAAAAAAAAAGTATTATATGAAACATCCGGTTCTTTATCCGTTCCTGTTAAATCTGATAGGGCAAATTACGGCCACCCCTGAGGTATGGTCAAATTACAAAATACCCCCTCTTGTTTGGGTAATTACAGCCGCCCCTCCTTTTAAATATTTTTACATAAAATTTATGTAATTCGGTTATTTACTGAACCAAATCATATCATATATTCAGTTCGGTAAACGGTATGAAATGTTGGCGTACCGAAAATTCGGTTCGGTTTTATCGATTTAACATCTCTAAATTTACCTCTGGAGGGGTATTTTTGTAAGATAACACATAGTTGAGGGGTGGCTGTAATTTGACCATAACTCAGGGAGGTGGCCTTAATTGCCCAATCTGATAACTGGTTTTCTCAAGAGCCTATTTAGAGAGGAAATGTTTTTTCTATATATATATATATATATATATATATATATATATATATATATATATATATATATATATATATATATATATATATATTTGATTTATAAGAGTATTAAGTCGGTATCTATTATTATTTTTCCAGAAAATAAAAAAGATTTAAGATTTAGTTGAAAGCATCTTGTCGTGCATGGTGCTGCAATCTTGATGCCGTCTACGAATAATAGATATACTTACGGTTTGCCCGAAGAAAATACCGATCACCTGTTATTGCATGTACTGTCTGGTATATCTAAAAAAAGAAGAGAGACAACTTGAATACTTAAATGCCTATCGTTTCTGCAAAAACTTACAATGGTATAATATATCTTGTAAACAGGAAACTAACAGACAGTACATTGTAATCTCTTTTTCTGCAGGCAAGAGTTGTGCCCAGAAAAAAGAATGCTCTACTATCCCAACCTTCCAAAAATAATCGGCTCCAATTATCTCGAGACACGAATAAGAGCTATACATGGAGCTGAAGGTGGGCCATCCGCATGCCATGTTTTTGGTCACACGCATTTTTGTTGGGATGCTATAATCGATGGTATCAGGTATTAATTGATCGACTGTAATTAATGGAAACAATTTAACTATTCGAAATACTTTTGGGTTAATATTTTGCATTCTTTAAAACAAAATGCAGGTATGTGCAAGCACCATTAGCTTACCCCAGAGAAAGAAGAAGAAGAATGAATGGAGGCGAAAACTGGCTGCCGTTTTGCATTTACTATGGAAATTTTGAGGGGAGGCTTTCACCGTGCTATTGGTCGGATTATTACTCTGTCAATCCTAGGACGCCAGATAATACTCAGCTCGCACCGTGGGTAGCTAGGTTTTACACGAAAAAAGAGCTTGATTCGTGATATTGTATTAACTTCTGAAATTTCGAAAAAAAAAATAAAAAAATCATATGGTTGTCATGAATTATTGCTTCTTGGCGTAAAATGTACTCCTGTCTCTTTCAAATTTTGTACTCCTTCATATTCAAATTTTGTGTAGTTTAAGATTTGGTCACATGTATTAAGAAAGTTAATAAATATGTATGGATTTCGTGAAACAATATGACTAAAATATATATACTCCTATCTAATTATCTCCATTCATTAGTTAATTTGTTCGTGAGAGTCGTGTTTGAAATAATTTATGAGTAAAAAGGGCAAAATTAATAAAAAAACGTGCTGTAATTTGAAGTGACATATAACATGAAATACACACACATATATATATTTTCAATTTGAAAATGATGGGTATATATATGACTGAATTAGGTGGTAAAAACTCACTGAATCTTTAAAGGGCCTATTGCAGATACACCCCTTGTTGCATCTTCCCTCTTCGGAAATTAGATGCTACACCTGGTTATTTACACTAAGTGGATTTGAATTGTAAATCTACACATAATCACACACACCCATGTGCATGTGTCTTAGTGAGTAGTTATTTAATCAAATCTACGGTTCAAATCCACCATGTGTAAATAACCAGGTGCAACATCTAACTTCCCATGTAATAATCTTTTGCTTTCCACTAAACCCAACATATTTTCTGTAATTGAGATACCCCTCAGGCCTCATGTTACATACTTCAAGACTGCCCTTATATTTTACTATTTCCACACTTAGTAATTCTTTTAATTTATCATTTATTTAAAAAAAAAATCATACTTTTTTCCGACAGATTTGGTCGACTACTGAAATCGTAGTTGATTGGCATAGTCGACTACTAAAATAAAGGAGCTGAACAAGCGCACGAGACCCAATTGCACATAGTACTACTCGTACAATGTAGGATTTAGAGAATTATACATGGGGAAATGAAAATGATTGGGCGAATATGAAAAGATTCACAAACAACATATGTATAACAAATTGATTTTCATATTACTGAAATTTAAAAAGAACGACCAACCCTCGTTAGGAGAGTTGGTACCTAGTCTTACAAATAAAATAAAAGGTTTAGGGTTCGAGTCCCCCTCCCCTACTTCTCCACTTGAATTACTTAAAAAAAAGAAAAATTCAAAAAGAACGACTTTACGATGCATATAAATGAAGATCTAAATGGTTGATTAATCAATATAAAAAAAACAGTTAAATTAATCCACCAAACAAGACTTGCTCTATTAAAGGAGAAACAAGAAGAAGAAGAGAACCGGCAATATAGATATCGATGATTGTCCGAGAGATGTTCCGTGTGAGCGGCACCGTGGTACTCCCGGTGGAGTCAAGTAGTACCATGGGTAATATGGTAATATAGGGTTTGGAGGAGGTGGAGCATTTGCATCCCCGTTAAGGCTCGTCGGTGGTGGAGCCGGCAATACCGAACATGTTACTGGTGGTGGTGGCGTTGGTTGTAGTGGTTGCAGCGGTGGCGGCTGATTGAAGACTGTTGAAGGGGCAGGAGGCGGCGGGGGTGGATTGTTACCTGGCGGTGGCGGCGGTGGTGGTCGCGGTTGAGGCGGAGGTGGTGGGCAGTCTGTGGAAGGGGCCGCGGGAGGCGGCGGTGGCGGCGGAGATGGTGGTTTATTGCAACAAGTGTAAGAGGGCTTGAACAGTTGTAATATGAAAACGATGAGAAGAAGAACGGAAGCCATTAGGGTTTGTAGTAAGGTTTAACACACACACATATATACACGCATTTATAATTTATTATATTGGACAATATTACCAATTTATTCAGTATATAAATATTGCAATTTCCATGCAAGGACTGGATATTACTTGGAGAAGATTGAATCAGTAGATCTTTTCTAATTTTCCTTTACGATTTCGAGTAATAATTATACTTTTAGTCCTTATACTATACATTAAAATTGATTTTAGTGTTTATCATATTTTTTCACGATTTTAGTTCTCAAACAAGTCATTTTTTTTCTATTTTGGTCCACCGTCTGAAATGAGGGTTAGTTTGCACGGAGAAAGTATGAGAGTAAGATGCTACATCAGATTATTTATCTGGGTGATTTTTAACCATTGATGGGTTTAAATAATCATGCACCAACAAAGCACAAATGCATATGGGAGTCTATGTGATTATGTATAGATCGACGGTCAAAAATTACCCGATATAACATCTAATAACCTGAGAAGCACTTGTAGGGGGGCACATGAGCATGCTGAAATAACGCAGTGCGAACGTTGTCCCTTGCGAGCGATATCCGAAGAGACTCAGAAGACAAGTCACAACATATTTGGTCCTCTAATGAAGTCGCAGTGATGTATTAGGTCCTAAGGACTAATGATCTACAACTATAATAATAGAATATTTACTCGATTATTGAGAACCACTTAGAGATTTTAGGACGAGGGAGTTCAGTGAATTCATCAATTATGAACACTCACTTAAGCATGTCTCTACATTATAGCTGATAAGACACTAAGTCCCGGTATTACATGGGAAATACCATTTAATTAATTATTGTCGTAACTCATCGATTATGAACTTATTTAATAATTACTATACTTAATAAATTATCTCATGATTCTCCTAGATCAATTCATAGTAATTATAAGGTCTATATCTATGCATAAATAAATGGGACAAAAATATAGCTTGTCAAAAACAAACTTTCATTAATTACGAAATATATTGCTATTGCAACTATAAATGGAGAGACCACAATCACAAATTAGCTTGTTGATCGCCTACTCTAACAACAAATACATGATTATTTTGAAGAAGCAGACCTCCCTCGCTCGAAATGGATGGCTCATCTTGCGATAGCGTTGGGATATGAGATTTTCGACTTTAGCCTTGGAAATGAAGATGATCTTATTGTCTAAGCATTTTCATGAGTTTTTCTTAGGTCCAACTTCAGTGGATCATATTTGTATATATTTTGATAGGATTTTTAAATCCTAAAACTATATTTGTAATTTTTTTCAAAATTAATTATTGTTATTAAACTTTCTATCTCCTAAATTTCAGTTTTGTTCTTTTTTTTTTAAATGACTTTCATAGCAAATCAGTTAGCAAAATCCCCATCCACTCAAATATTTTTTTTTTACTTATCATGAGAGTGGAGCATAATCTTTCTAGCCCACACACACTAATATGGATTTTTTTCATTTAATTGTTTTTTCATGTCTGATTTAATTTTTTTGTTATCTTGAGATAAAAAAAATTATAATTAATTATTTTAACATTGTGTAATTTATTTTTCTAATAAAACTTAATATATTTAAATATTCATCCTTTTTTGCAACGTTACAGTGGAATTGTTAGTATATATAAAAGAAAGAAACAATAGGGCAACCCCTAAACAACTCTACTAATTTTCTAATTTTTTAAGGGGTTTTTGTGCACAAGTTCCTGACCAACCATCTTTTATTATTCTAGGTTTAGGGGCTATATCTCTTTCGTCAATAAGCACATCTCTTTAATATTTATTATAAATAAAGGAAAAATTAATGTATATGAAAAAATTACCCCCAAACCCTTTACACCCAATTCTTAATTGTAACCTCAATTTAATCAATTTTGACTTTTTTTTTAAAACATTTTTTTTGCCGCCGGTTTCCGGACTTTTCGATTTTTTTTTTCTGGTCTGTTTTTTCCGCCGCCAGTTTTCGGCGTTCACTTTTTCGACTTTTTTTTTTACTCCCGCCGCTAAACGTTGACCGTAATTGTGCTGTCATTAACAGATTGAATTATACTGTCACTGACAATAAATTAACGTAACTATACTGTCAACAGTACATTAACGTAATTGTACTGATACATTTATGTAATTGTACAGCCGTTGACAGTACAATTAGATGCCTCTATCCCCAAGAAATATTTGAGTTTGCCAAGATCTCTGAGTTTGAATTTGGAACTGAGAAGGGAGGTCAGTTGGTTGATGAGCTCGAGATTGCGACCTGCAAGAATGACATCATCAACATAGATTAGTATTGCAATAAAAGAATCACCTTTACCTTTGGTAAATAGTGTGTAGTCGGCTTTGGATTGAGTGAATCCAAAGTGAGAGATAGCATGTGTAAGCTTGGAATTCCATTTTCTAAATGCCTATTTTAGGCCACAGAGGGATTTGTTTAGCTTGCAAACCAGGGTGGAGGAGGATTGTTTATGAGGTATATAACCAAGATGAAGAGTCATGTAAACTTCTTAAAAAAGATCGCCATTAAGAAAGACATTACTGATACCCAATTGTTGTAAGTGCCATTTGTTGGCAGAAGCAAGAGCTAATAGAGTTTTGACTGTGACAAGCTTGGCTACTGGACTAAAGGTGCACGTATCGTACAAGTAATATAGTGGACTAATAGAGCCAAAAACTTGTTGGCCGAAAACCTACACGCAAGTGCACGTATCATACAAGTAATATAGTGGACTAAAAGTCCGGATACGAACCCACAGGGAATATTTAATTATCTAATCCTAGACGTTAAATTCTATCAATTATTATCAAGCCCACCCTACACAGTCGAATTTTAGGGAGAATTAACTAAATTAAACTAAATTAAAAAGCAAGCAAAAACAAGAAAGCAATTAAAAACGAAGATTTAATCAAAGTAAACAAGCCTAGGATTTTATTTTTCCCCCTATGTGATTATTACTCCCCCAATTCCTTCAATTATGCAAGCAATTAACCCGGATTATTAACCTGAGATGCTAAAATAATCATAACCCGCTTCCGCGTGTATTACGATTCTAATACTCTAGATTCAATTACTATATTCCTATGCAATTAATTCTACAACACAACATTAAGCACAAATCTCAATAATGGCTACCTAAGAGATTAACTATATTCCTATGTTAATACCACAAAGGCTCTTCTACCACAGTTCTAATTATTAACCCGATCTTCCGATTCATGCGATTAACAATAACATAAAAGCACATAAGTTGATCAAGTTCATGCACTTAATAAAACAAGTAGAAGAAATAACCCGGAATTAAAACTTGCATAAAATCATAGAATTGGGTTCATAAATCCCACATAGGGTTCCAAATAAAATCCTAGAAATAAAGACTTAGCTACTCGTAATTCTTATGATAAATAAAATAAAATAAATAAATTAAATAAGAAAAACTATGCTTGAATCTTCGTTGATCTTCTTTGCTCTTGAATTTGCGTCCCAAGATGGATCCCCAATTGTGTGCTTGGCTTGGTCTTATATAGGGTGAAGAACTTGGGAAGAAGGCAGTTTCCTTGTGCAATTAAAATTCCTTTACTGCGCAGCTTCGGAGTCTCGGACGGGGGTCTCACAATTTGCACTAAAACTGGGACGGGGTCCGAGCCTTAAATCTTCAGAATTTTGATATTTTCACTTTTGACCCATATTTTCGCCAAAATTGCAGTTTTGACCCCATACTTTTCCAATTCTTCAATTTGTACCTAAAATACAATAAATCAACTTTTTAAGCACCAATTATCGTTAAAACACATCAAAAGCTCAAATAAAAAGATACGATAAAGTGTGAAAATATACACTTAACAATATAATCCATCCCTTCTTGTTGAGTATAGCCCTTGGCAACCAGCCTAGCCTTATGTATCTCAATGCTACCTTATGAATGTCTTTTAACTTTGTAAACCCACTTGCAACCAATAGGTTGTTTACGAGGGGGAAGATGAACAACTGTCCAAGTGTTGTTTGATTCCAATGCATGGATTTCATCTTGCATAGTTGTCTGCAATGCCAAAGATTTAACAGCAGTATGATAGAACTTGCGTTCTATCTTATAAAAAATATTGAAGATAAAATTCTTAAAGGAATCATAAATTTTATCATAAGAATTGTGGTAGAAATAGGATATTTACTAGTAGATGAAGTAGAGGCATTTACAGTGATAAGAAATAAGGTATCCTGGCTTTTTGATAGGTCTATTTGATCTTCTTTGAACTGTCTGATCAACCTGTTTCTCATTAAATTGTATTGCAGTAAGTACCTGAAATGAATTGACTGAACATGGAGCTAAAAAATTCATTGGAGTTGCAAGATGCTCCTCAAGAACCTCTAGATAATCAGTATGTGAAACATAAGGAGCTTTTGGTAAAAAAATATCAGGAAATGGATCATAAAATTCCTCTGAAGAACAATTAACTTCTGTAAATGGAAAGACAGATTCATGAAATATAACATCTCTATATATATTAATCTCTCTAGTTTGAATTTCATATAGTTTATAACCTTTAATGCCAACTGGATAACCAACAAAAAGCCAAACACTTACTCTAGGTTCAAATATAGTTCTGGCAGCTGGTAATGTAGATGTGAAGGACAAACAACCAAAAACCTTTAATTAATTATAATCAGGAATGCTGCCAAATAGTCTGTTAAAAGGAGTCTCATTATGTAATAAAGGGGAAGAGGTTCTATTAATAAGATAAGCAGAAGTTAACACACATTCAGTCCATAGCTGAATGAAAAATTTAGAATAACGAAGAGAGCTCTAGCAACATTTAACAAATGTTGGTGCATTCTCTCTACGACAGAGTTTTGTTGAGGTGTTTGAACACAAGAAAATTGGTGTAACACACCGAAACCTTCAAAGAATGTAATGTAAAAGATATCTCAGGTGCATTGTCAGATCTGAGTAACTCTGATGGTTTTGCCAATTATGTTATAATCATTTGGAAAAACTTTGGAATGACCTTAAGAACATCAAACTTTTGTCTGAGGAAGAAAATCCATGTGTACCTGGAGTTATCATCAATAACGGTGACAAAATATCTGTGGCCAGTGTGTGAAGGGAGTTTATAGGGTCCCCAAATATCACAATGTATAATATCAAAACATTCAAGAGACATATGAGGATTAGAAGGAAACAACAACTTTCTTTGTTTAGCCAAAGGACAGATATAACATGTGTTATTAATAATACATGGATCGGATGGTAATTTCTCAACTTGGACCGGATCCGATCCGGATCCATGTGGATCGGATGCAAAAGGAACCGGATCCAATATCAACCTACATGAATAGATTTAATGTGGATCGAGTTTAGATCGATCCGGATTGGATCCACATGGATTCATTGCATCTTTAATTCAACTTATGAGGTTGAATATCTCAACTTTTATGGTTTAATATCTCAACTTATGTAGTTTAATATCTCTAGTTTCACAATTACACATATTCACACACACACTTTTCACGCACACATATACACATACACATACACACTTTTTACACACACAT